>JAQFYG010002637.1:0-14209 GCA_034694325.1 Entomobrya corticalis
AGGGTGCAAGTACATGCACACCTTGACCTTATCCAGTGGCCACTTCCGCTGGAAAAATATTTAATAAAAAAATAATTCCCAGCATCTACAAAACAGCAACCATCTCTACAGGCTGCCATGCTATAAGTCTACCACGGTTTAGATGAGTGTTTATTTTGCGATCTAGTTGTATAACTGCAGACAACCTTAAAATTGACAATATATTTTGAAAAAAAAATAATTAAATTTGTTTCATATAAATATAGAAGTGTTTTTTACTTTAGTGGTAGTTGTAACTAACATAGAAAAACTGCTGGTAAGTTTTCATTACTTGTTTTAACTTAAATTAATTTAGAGTTCTCTTTTGTAATTTTATTGCTCAAGTTTTTCTATATTAATACGCATATCTCGCACATCCATTGGTCAACAAAAGAATACGTGATTGCTACTTTTACTCGTATTGCTGAGAAGCTGAATGAGGGAATGAAGTAAATGTATTGAAAGGCACTTCTGACATCCGGATCGAAATAAAGCGGATTACTTTCACTTTGCTCGGTCACTTGCATGTGGTCATGGTAACAGGAATTATAAAAAAGTATTGAATGGAAAGTTACTGGCATTACTTTAGAGCTACCAAGGTCAGAGCTAAAGTGTAAATTATATAATATTTCGTTTATTGCTAAAGCGAAAACATCTATATCAAATAGCACGAGGATTCTGAAAAGCATTCGATTATATTTTGTTCTTCATTTTTAAGTGACTTAATTTTCACAGAAAATGGATAAATTTAGACTAAAACATTGGTAAATTTTGAAAACGTTTCTGATCCTGTTGCAAAACTTATGGATGTGTGGCAATTGTTCTATTAACTTCGTAAAGTAATTAAAATATTCACAATCAAATATATATACTTAGAAATAAATGATATATTTTTGACAAAAAAGTTTTTGACCATTTTTTAGTAAGCATTCACAAACAAAGTGGTTGGCTTTCATTGAAAAATCCTTTTAGGTAATTAAATAAACAGAAGTGTAGAAATAGCGTCTACAGTGACTTCTCCGAAAAAGTATTGTGGTTTTTTAACCTTAAATATTCTAGCTTTAAGTCCCTTTTTTACGGGTAAATTCCAAGCAGGATTTACAAATAAAAGCGTTTGAACAATAGAGATTTTACAAAGCCTATTATTTATGCTTTACAGAGATCCTAGATAGTTAAGTATTTTGTATTGATTGTCTGCTGGTTTAAATGAAAAAAAGAAGAAAAAAATTATTAATCCTGGTCAAAATCTTTTGTCCATGTTCAACCAAATGCATTCGCAAGTTTTGTTTATACAGTAACACCTTTCTATAAGCAAACTCTATATAAGCCAAACCTCCCTACAAGACCAGCTCAATTGGCCCAACCTCCCCGTTGTGGTTTACCTGTTGAAATCCTCCCTTATAAGAAAACCCTTCATAAACAAAAACTCTCTATAAGACGCATCATTTTGCATCCCTTCAGAAAAACATTCCTCTTAATAAGCAAAATTGTTAAGTTTTCGACAAATTTTATATTACATGTATCATACATACAAACACGAAGTACTATTTAGTATTGATTACAAAACAAATTTTTTTACATGATTACCTGTACATCGTCTCAGTGCCTATATTTTAATGCATGATGTATATTTTTGCTTTTAATTTCAATTTTTGTTTCTAGAAAACCCTGAAAAACTCCTTCTAAGCAAAACGTTCCTTATATGGAGGTTTTCTCTATAAGCAAAACTCCCTATAAGCACAGGAAAAAAATTTTCGTTGGGCTTTGCTTATATAGAAGTTTTACTGTATATACATTATTAAAATTGCTAATTACGTTAAAATAGCTTTACAAATACGATTTGGGATTTAAAAAGTAATATCTCACAATGATAAATACATCAAAAATAATTTGTTCTTACATTTACATCCTATTTGTTTATGACTTATGCAAAAAAAGTTTCAAAAGTAGAAACAATTAGTGCCACAATTATAATTATATGGTGCTAAAAGTTTTCCAATTTTTAGTTGTGCTTTAAACTTAGAGAGACTTTTAATATCTAAAACCACTGATTCTTGTAAATATTTTCTCGTAGTTGTTTTTGTAAAAGCTAAACTGCCACAAGATAATAAATATAAAACGTTTATTTTTTGTGCATGTTGCCAAAGCCAGATTTTGCAACATTCTCTGGTCAAATCTTGATGACAATTGAAACAAACATCTGGAACGACATGATATTATTTGTGCAGACTTTTTGCTCTGAATTCTTACTCTGGTTTCTGCTTTGATCTTATTACTTATTATACATATTTTGTTCATTTATTTTGTGAATGTTATTTGCCCAATACTTATTACTGAATGATAAAAAATTCTGGCTTACATATACCAACTTACTACTTTCTTGAGACGAATGATTATGGAGGACGCGTAAAAGCTATTTCCTAATTTTAAAATTTATTTTGGGCTTTTGACATACGGTTTGTATAAGTTCTAATGGTAAGTTTAACAAACATTTGCTTAATTTTCTAAGTAAGTAAGTAAGTTTTCGTGTACTCACTCATTCGAATTCACCGACATATGTGACGTGAGTTAGCATACAATGTCAAAATCACAATAATTTCCTTTTTCTTTTTTCATTTGTTTTTGTGTTTTGATCGTCTCCGGTTTCAAAAGGATTTTTGATCTTTAATGTGACTAAACAAATATAGGACAGTATGCAGTGAAAGCTCAATATAACGGATAAACAAGGAATATTAATTGTTCATCCGTTTTAGTTATAATCTGTAATATAGTGTCAGTTGTTTGCATTGTCTATACTTGTAAAAACCGGACGTGACTCTTGCATTGTGTCCATTATATCTATTTGTCCGTTTTATGCATGTCTGTTATATCAAGCTTTAACAGTAAGACAGATAGCATTTCATCATGGTCGGTTTACATTAAAACGATTTTCGAGCTAGTTATTTTTAACAAGTTATCATCAATGGGGTTTTAGGTAAAGTCGTAATTAAATGTGCGCTGTTAAAGCAGAAATTTGCATACGATTACATTGTCGTTTTAAAAATTCAGCTAAAGTTCATTAAAAGTTTCAGTTAATCAAATAAAATTAGTGTATTTTTATGTTTTGCAAAATAATTTTTTTATGCGCCCTACTAAACTTTTAAACTCATTTTAATCTTTTTACAATTTATTTTATAGTAACAGAATATTCAATGAGAAATATTGTAATCGTAATGTATCATACTTTTACTTTCACTTCAACTTTAACCCAGCATTAAACTTAAGATAGTCAATAAAAATCAGCAAGTTTTTATGAGCACTTTAGAGCCTATGTGCAAGTAAAACTGTTTTTGTTCACCTTTCTTAAAAACTCAATAAAATTTTAGTAAAAAAACATGAGATGATAAAAACGTATCACAAAAACTAATCCGTAAAACTGATTTTTCTTGTTCTGAGATTCAAGAGTCTAGAAAACAAAATAATTGATTGATACATAATTTATAGCCAAACTTGATGCAATATAAAAATGCTTGTACTTGCTACCCTCTTCCTTAAAATTTTCTCCTAGAAGCAGAATTTTATATATTGAAGATTTTTAAAATAGTTTAAGGTTTTGCTAACTATCGAACGCTAAAGGATACAATGTGTTTATACAGGGAAAGTATATCTTTATGGAATCAAAACAAGAAATACTTTGTATTACAAAAGAAACAAAATTAAAATATTAATGAAAACAAAGTATAATTATTACATATTAATTACCTTTTTAAATATCATAACTAAATTCTTCTGCAATCCGGCTTGGTATATTTAATTAGTCACTGCGCAATCAGTTCTGCAACAATGTTGAATGTTATAGCTCCGTAAGGTTGAAATTTTTGCAGTTCCACTAACACAAGTACATGGTAACTTTCCGAACACCAAATAGTTCACTTTGTTATTATTAAAAATATATCCTTGGACACGAAAGTTATATACAATTCCAATGAAAACTTGGAATTTGAATAATTTAGTCAAATTTATACAACTATACGTTGGAAAATGTCTTTATATAAACTATTTAATAATAATTATAATTGTTTAATGTGCACAAAAATAGTCTATAAAATTTGTGCACATTGCCCTATTTTATGATTTTTCTCCTCTTGCGATCCGATCCGATCTTCTCCTGACACTGCTTGATAAAAACTGAAGGAAAAGCTCAAGAAACAAGCTGCTTTTGATACGATTTGCTCGTTTACAATAGCATTTTCCATTTCATAAGTGCTGCTAAATACCCAAAAAAGGAATAGCGCTTTTCCGTGAAGTTCTTACTGGGGATCATATTTTGTAATGATGGCACATTTTCTCCATTTTGTTAAAAAGTTTCTATATTTATATATATATTTAAAATATTGTCGTCACAAATTAAAATTCAGAAGAAAAGTAGGAAAGTGAAAGTAATAGAAAGACCAGACATACTTGTTCTCTTTTGTAATTGGTGCATGCTGATTGGCTTATATTTTTTGTCAAAATCAATTACAGTCAGATTAAAATGCCATTAAAAGACTTCATCGCCAATTTTTTGTTAAGCAGAGACAAACTTTGTTTGTTTCTGCATGCGTCTGTATTTATTGTCATGGGAATTCTGAGTTTCAGACAATGGAATAAAACCCTTGGTGAAATAAAGTACCTGGATATTGTATTAAATTACATTAGGAACAACAATAAAATTCAATATACAATTTATATAAAGCTGTAGTGGTCTTTGTATCGTAAATTTTTGAAATTTCGAAAACGTTTTGAGATAATACACATTGCAGTTTTTATTTTAATCTTCTAATTAATTTGCAAAAAAATCATTTCATGCACTTCTGTTTGAAACAATGACAAATCTTTGTCGCTACTTTCACTAAAAAAGTTATTTTTATTAATTAAACTTAAATATTAGTCAATCAAGTAGTTTTGTACGCAAACATATTCACAAAGCGTTTACCGTGACACTTGGCTAAACATAGTTTTTCAATATTGTTTGATTAGATTGAAAGTTCACTTTATTTTTTTCTAAATCTTATTGTTGTGTTAACATTGTAAAAGTGAAGGTAATACAATGAACACAGAATTGGTAATTTAGAGTGAATTAATATATTTAATACATTTTGGATTTCATTTTACACAAATATGACCTGTTGTAATGAATGGGGATACTGTTAGCGCAAGGATTTAAATTGAAATAAATATGTCATGTACTTTATAAACATTTTGTACAAACTAAGTAAGTCAACAGTAAAAACTTTTTTGTTTAGAAATTAAGATTTAAAAAGTTTAAAAAATAATTTGGTCAATTAATTTTAGCTCTAATTGAAAATGTTTTGTTAAAAACCAGTTCTTAGATGACATAGAGGAAATTGTAAAATAAATATACTAAATTTTCAGGTAAAAAAGGTAGAAGCTTAAAAATCATTATTGTTTGGAAATGGAAACGTAAATATCATATAAGAGGGAGCCTTGCAATAACTTCAGTCAAATGTAGTATTTTAAATTATTAAATTTGCACTTTGCATTGTGTAATAAACCCAAATGCATTAAGTTTACACAGGTCACATAATATGCTTTAAAATTTTATCAAACATATTGCCTTGACACTTTCCAAGGAAGTGATTTCCATTTTGTTAAAATGTAATCTACTTTAGTTTGAAGAAAGAATCAAACTAAGCGGTACTTGTGCACCAAATAACGATTATTTACCCATTTTTGCTACACATGCGAATAAAAATACTTTCTCGGATCTTTTTTTAAATTTATTGAGATTTATGAGGTTTTGGCAAACTTAATAAGCAATTTCAATAAACGAGGTGGTTCACTCTCAATTTTTAAAAAGTATATATTACTAAAAAGCTCAAAAAATGACTCATATTTTTCGTTTAAAAAGAAATATTCTAAGTACGTTAAACTATTATGTGTATATTTCAGAAAACTATTTTTTTTTTAAATTAGTTTTTGATTCACAAACATTACAACCGATCTACAATTCTGGCAGTGTTGTTTGTTTTTACTTATTTTTTTGTATGTGGGCACAAAATGCCGATTTCACGATGTTTCAGAAAAGCCAACTTTTTAACCTTCTCTGGATACTGCGTGATAAAAAACTGAAGAGAAAGTTTCTGGAGCAACCTCTTTATTGTGCTTTCACCTTGCTCATGTTCACGGGTGTCAACTTACACAGAGAAAATACGCAAAAATAAAAAGAATGGTTTTGGGCTGTTGTAACATAGGGGCTTTCAAAAGATCAAAGCCAAAATACTGTTGTCATTTTTCTGAGAATTACTATTTACTCAGGATACAGAGTACTTAAGAACTGGAATACAAAAGAAGGAATTAATATTTTTATTTTTATTTTTGCAATAATAATAGGGTTTCATCCAAATACTTAAACTAGTTTTTTTATGAAGACTGTAAACGTAAGTATTATAAACATCGAAATGAATATTGTGCACAATTTAGAGTACAAAGATAAGAGTTTATACTTGTCAAAAACCAGTATCATTTACACTTTATAAAAAGCTAAATCTTTTGATTTTGTTCCTGCTCAAATATATGAATGCCTGGAGGACAATATCGACGACAAAACCCTTTACAACATGTTTAATCTATGGTTACGTATGAGTATTTGTTTTGCGATTTGACTGCTGGCAGCCTTGAAATTGGCAATATGTTTAGAAACAAATAAATTTGTTTCATAGAAATCTAGAAGTGCTTGAATTATTGTGGTAGTTGTATGCAATATAAACAAACCGCTGGCAACTTTTACGGTAACATATTTATATTGTTTTCATTATATTGTTATATTTAATCTACATCTTTACGACTATCTCATGCACATCCGTTGGTCAACAAAAAATAAGTGATTTCTACTTTCACTCGTAAAGCTGAAAAGCTGGATAAGACAATGGCATAAACACGGTGATGGGCGTTTGTGATATCCTGGTATAAATAAAGCGGATTTTTTTCATTCGTTTTTACCCATTTTTTTATACCAAGAACCACTCAAAACTGATTCCGGAGAAACATTTGCTCGGATCATTGCAAAATCCAAGACTTTTCAAGTTTTTAGTTTCACAATTTTACTTGACAAAATGTTTGGTTTACATCTAATTAAAAACTGAACCTGTTGCAATAAAATAAAAAATATACTTTTTAAGTTTCGTCTAAATTTTTTACTGGAAGCAGGTGTCTCAATTTTTGTAGATTTTTAAAATAGTTTTTCGTATTGAAAAATTTATTCGGCTAACAAAGATACAAATGGATTTTTTCATACAGGCAAATATATCTTAATGGGATCGAAAAAGGAAATACTGGAAAATGTATTACAAAAGAAACAAAATTAAAAACTTTAATAAAAACAAAGTATAATTATTTCATACTCATTACCTTTTTAAATTCCATAAAAAATTCTTCTTCAATCCATTCGGCTGGGTATATTTAATTAGTAACTGCGCAATCAGTTTTGCAACAATATTAAATGCTCCGGAAGTTTCAAATTTTTGCACTTGTACTAATACAAGTACTTAGTTAGTAACTTTCAAAGAACCAAATAGTTAACTTTGTTATTATTAAAAATATATCCTATTTTGGACACGAAAATTATTAAAAGTTCTAACGAAAACTTGAAATATGAATAATTTAGTCAAATTCATACAAGTTTACGATGTAAAATGTCTTTATATAAACCAATTAATAATAATTTTAATAGTTTTCCGTTTTGCACAAATATAGTCTATAAAACTTGTGCACATTGCCCCATTGTACGACTTTTCTCCTCTTGCGATCCGATCTTCTCTTTTACACTGCTTGATAAAAACTGAAGGAAAAGCTCCAGCAACAAGCTGCTTTTGATACGAGTTGCTCGTTCACAAGCACATTATCCATCTCTTAAGTTCTGCTAAATACCCCAAAAAAAAGAATAGTTCTTTTTCGTGAAATTCTTACTGGTGATCGCATTTAGTAATGATGCCATATTTTCTCCATATCGTTTCCACTGTTCTATATTTTATATATATTTATGTATTTAAAATATTGTCTTGATAATTATAAATCTAAAGAAAAGTGTGAAAGTGAAAGTAATAGAAGTACCATACATACTTGTTCACTTTTGTTATTGACGTATGCAGATTTGGTTAAATTTTTTGTCAAAATCAATTTCAGTCAAATGAAAATACGATTTTAAAAATTCATCACCAATTTTGTGTTAAACGGAGACAAACTTTGTTTGTTTGCAAATTCGTCTGCCTTTGTTGTTATGGGAATTCTAATTTCCAAATAATGGAATGAAATCCTTGGTAGAATATAATTCCAGGACATTTACTAAATTACATTAGTTTTAACAATTGTGAGGTACTTGGTCACAACGACATTTCTTGATCACTACTTTCACTGAAAACGTTACAAAGCAGAAAAAAAGAAAAAAACCAACATTGTTTTTGATTGTTTTTTGTGATTTAACAAAAGATTTCAACAAGTTTGACATATATTTGTAACAAAACTTGCTGTTCAGATATACTCACATGACATCACAGTTGGTAAATTAGAGTGAATCAATAAACTAAATATATTTTGAATTTCATTTTACACAAATGAATCGGGATATTGTTAGTCCAAACTTTGAAAATGAAATTAGTATGCCATGTACTTTATTAAAACTTTGTACAAATCAACTTAACAGCAAAAACTTTGTTATTGTGATATTAAGATAGAGAAAATTTAAAAAAAAATTTGGTAAATTAATTTTATATTCATTAAAAATGTTTTGCTGAAAACCAGTTTTAAGACGACATAGAAAACACTGTGAAATTAAAAGGTTATGTTGAGCAGTTACTTGGTGTCGTGACAAATCCAGGGCCTAAAAGCGAGTAAAAATACTAAATTTTCAGCTCAAAATGGTGAAAGCTTAAATGATATTATTTTTTGGAAGTAGAAAAATCAATATCAAATAAAAATGAGCCTTTTATTAACTTAAATTAGATTTAGTATTTTTAATATATTAAATTCAGTTTTCTCTTAATGCACTATGCTTGCACAGGTCACATAAACTGCTTAAAAGTTTTATCAAACAAATTGCCTTGACACTTTCCAAAAAAGCAATTTCCATCTTGTTAAAATGAAATCTACTTTAGTTTGAAGAAAAATCAAACTAAAAGGTACTTGTGCACCAAATACTGATTATTTACCCATTTTTGCTACACGTGCGAGTAAAAATACTTCCTCGGATCTTTTTTAAATTTATTGAGATTTATGAGGTTTTGACAAACTGAGTAAGCAATTTTTATTGACGAAATAGTTCACTGTCAACTTTTAAAAGGTTTAGTACTAAAAAACACAATAATGACTCATAATTTCATGAATTTTTAAAACAGAAATATATTATAAGTACGGTGAAAACCATTTACGACTCTGGCAGTGTTGTTGGTTTTTACCTATAGTTTGGCAGAAGATGTGCACAAAATGCCAAATTCACAATGTTTCAGAAAAGCCAATTTTTTCGACCTTCTTTGGACACTGAAGAGAAATATTTTGGAACAAGCTCTTTATTGTGCTTTCACCTTGCTCATGTTCCAACTATAAGCACATGGGTGTTAACTTACACAGAGAAAATACTCAAAAACAAAAAGGATGGTTTTGGGCTGTTGTAACCTAAAGGCTTTCGAAAGATCAAAGCCAAAATACTGTTGTCATTCTTCTTAGAAATAAAATATGCTCAGAAATAGTATTTAAAAACTGGAATACGTTAGAAGAAATTAATATTAATTTTTAATCTTGTACTAATAATAGGGTTTATCAAAACATTTAAACTAGTTTTTATAAAAAATGTTAACGCGAGTATGAAAAACGTAGAAATAAAAACTGTGCAAAAACTCAGGTACAAAATGTAGACTTTATATTTGTCAAAAGGAAGCAAGCAAGCATTCCTACTTTACAAAGGCTGAATCATTTTAATCCGTTTTTGTTCAAATTTATAAATACCTGGAAAACAATTTCATCGACAAAACACTTTTAAATTACTTTAATTTACGGTTTCGGATGAGCATTTATTAAATACAGGATAAAATTTATAACCCTTTCTCTTTTAGGGATCAAATACTCATATACTTTGAATTCACACTGTACGCCTATTTTGTGCTTATTCATAAGAGTGTTTTGAGCCTGACAGCAGAAACTAGAGATAAAATATACCTAATATTGTTTTTCGTTTTAAAGTTCTATTTAATCTCCTTCAGTACAACTATCTCATGTACATCCGTTGGTAAACAAACAAATACCTGATTGATACTTTCACTCGTAAAGCTGAAAAGCTGGATAAGAAAAAACAGTAAACATGGTGAAAGGCTCTTTATCTGATATCCGGGTCGAAATAAAGCGGATTATTTTCACTTCGGTTGCCTACTTCCACGTTTTTACGGTAATAGGAATTATTGAAAGGTCAAGGCTTTAGTGTTCAATGTTTTGTCTGCTAAAGTATTTAGTTTAAATCAAAACTTTACCTAAAGGAGATCATAATAGTGAAACAGAGGATAAAATATATCACTTTGGGTTTTTTTTCAAATACTGAAAACTTACTAAAAACAAAAAAATCCAGCTTTTGTCTGATTACCGCCAAATTTATATGAAGTTGTAATTAAAACTTAAAACTTTACTACATAATTAGCTTTCAATTAGTTAATAAAATTGGTAACAAATTTATGTCCAGCAGTTATAAATAGAAGTTATTCATTTTTTGTTCCAAGTTTTGACAAGAAAGTGAATAGCACCTTTTCGTAAAGTTTGTATTGGTGATAATTTTTTTGTAATGCCAACATATTTTGCCATTTCATTTCAACAGTTGTATTTTAAAGATATCTTTATATTTTCAAAATGTATTCGTCAAAATTCAAATTCTGATAAAGAAAAGTGTGAAAGTGAAAGTAACGGAACAAACAGACATCCATTCCTTCTTTTGAAATTTACGGATGTAAATTGGCTTATATTTTTGGTATAAGTCAATTTAAGCCAGATTTAATATACGATAGACAAATATCATCACCAACGTTTTGTTAAACGAAAACAAAAAAATGCGTCTTTATTTACTTCATGAGAGGTTTGAGTTCAAGACAAAGGAATTAAATCCTTGATGGCATAGAAAACCAGGAAATTGAGTTAAATTACATCAGGAACTACAATAATATTAAATATAAAATTTATGTAAAGCTGTAGTAGTCTTAGTTTTGCCAATTTTAAGGTACTTGGTCACCAAGACATATCATAATCACTACTTTCACTCAAAAACTGGAGAGCAGAGATAAATAGAAAGAAAACATTGTAAGAAGCTCTTCTGATATCCGGGTCCGACATGCAAATTTTTTGTGCGCTATCTAAATACTTTTCAGATTGTTTTTATGTAAATAATCTCTATTTTATCTAAGCCAATGCATTGTTAACTTTCTTCTGAGAGATACACTGAAGCTCGGGGGACCCTTAAAATTTGAAATAAATGCGGACGAATTTAAATTGTCTCTAATGTTTGTACTTAAACAAGGTTTTTGTCAAAATACGTATGTTTTGATAAATGTAAATGTGGCTGCTTTAAGATCGAAATAAAACCTGCCTACAATGAGAGGAAATTGTAATTGTATTTTAGTTTTCTGCAGTTTATTTTACATTTTTAGCCAGAGGCATGCAAAAAAATTTTGCTGTCATCGTTTATCTAATTTTGTTATATTTTTTATGATTAATAAATATTTGACAACGTTTAAGATTCATAAATATTTGAATTATTGAAATTGAAAATATGATCCAAATTTTTATAACGAGCTTGAGTTATTTGACCTGCATCCTTTCTGTTTGTTCATATATCGGTAAAACCCATATCCTTTCTAAAGTAAACTGTTGTTTTAATCTTCGTTTAAAAATTAAAATTGTATTAGAATATATGAAAATGAATGCAGGTAAAATATTGCACACATCCAAAATTTTCATTCAAATTATTTTTAAAGAAAATGTGGAAGCAGGAAAATTTTTAAAAGCATAAAGTACAATTATTACAAATTACCATTACCTTTTTCCACGATTTATGAATTGTCTAGTAATCCTGCGTCTTTATTCTAATAATTATGCACTCAAAGTAATCCAGAATGTTCAAATTATTACACACTTTGTACAAAGTTCGAGTAAAAACTTTAAATAGAAAGTTGATAAATAATCAAATATTTAACAGTTCCCAATGAAACTTATTTACGTTTTTGTTTAAGGTTTTGTCCAACTATACTTGAAAATAGTGTGCAAATCGCCTCTAATTATGAGTTTTCACCTTTTGCGATACGATCTTCTCTTGAAACTGCTTGATGAAAACTGAAGGAATAGCGCCAGCAACAAGCTGCTTTTTATACGCTATGCTCTCATAGAATATTATTTTCAATCATTTATGCACTGTTAGATGTACAAAAAATAGCTTTTCTCGATAAATGTTGTGAACGTTTTATGAAGCACTTTACCTTGCATTCCAACATTTTGTGACAAAAGAAAGTGCAAATTTAATAGAATGAAAAATAAACAAAGATCAACTCTTTCATTTATAGCGGACATACGCAAATAAGCAAAAATGTGGATCAAAATTAGTTCTATCCAAAAAAGAAGAAATTTAAAGACTGATCATCCCTGTCTATTTTTTATAATGAACAGAGACACAAATTGCATACTTTACGTATTTGTAAAGTTGGTTGTCTGGTTTCATTATTATTGGCGTTATATGTTCCAGACAATGGAACAAAGTCCTTGATAGAATAGAATAGAATTTTGGGTAAATAACATCCGACGTTACAATGAACTTTATTAAAATGAAACATAAAGTTGTAGCAGTCTTAACTTTGACAATTGCAAAGACATTAATCACCAAAACATTTCTTAGAAATTACTTTTGCTTTTCAAGCTAGAAAGCAGAGATGAGCAGAATGTAAACATGGTGAAAAGCTCTTCTGACATCCATAAAACTGAGAACATGTTCGAAATTTTTAAACCCGCGCATCGTCAAGGTTGCGTTTCTAGACTTGCTTTCTGGTCTGGTAAAAGTTTATTCTGAATTTAGCCAAATTATTAGTCAACCAAGTAGCTTTGTAAACAAACTGAATTTTTGTTTTGATACATGGTGCTTGCAGACGTCAACAAACAAATTCTCTATTGTATTCGATTAAATTGAAAATGTGTTTATAGATTTTGATAATTTATGTGAAGAAAAGCTGTTAAAGTGAAAGTAATGCCGTAAAGAGAGATCAAATAATTTAAAGGCATTTTAAAGCTTATCTTTTTTGTAAAGATTGATTGAAAGACTTAAGTGAAAACTACTGGAATGCAAATTTTGAATGCCAATTTTTTGTACTTTTTGCTTTTGCTATTTTAAAACCATAAAATAAGCGGCGGAAAGCACGTGAATGACATGCTGATCTTTGATGTATTACAAGGATTATTGGTATGTCTATAATTATATTTCGTGCTTTAACAAAAACATTTGAACAAGTTTGATGTATATTAAATCCTGCCTTTAAGATTTACTCAGACATCACAATTGGTAATTTAGAGTGAGCCAAAGTTTCTTTAAAAAGATGTTTTTAATTTTGTTTATTCTAAGTTTCATTTTACACACGTATTACTTGATTTACAGAATGTATGTTCTGTTGGAGAACGGTAAAAATGCTAGAATAGATGCGTACGGTGCTTCAATGTAAAGCTAAGGACGATAAATTATTTGTAAATTATTTTAAAAGCTTTATGTTGTTCTTTTTATCAAAATATAAATGAGTAAATAACTCCATGAGTAATAAAGAACATTTTATACAATTGATAGCAAGTTCATTGGTAGTTGTGCTCATCTTATACTAATTTAAAGTAAAATGAAGGTTTTAGATCAAAACTTCAAAAAGTTTGCCAAATTTTAGTAAGGGGAATTACAGTTGTCAATTACCAATTTGTTTGCAAAATTTTATAAAATTTGCATTACTTCTGACATTGTATCACTTCGTTTCAGCAGTTGTACAGTATATGCAGGTATGGAACAATTTAAAAAAATTGCAAAAGTAAAAGTAATAGAATGAACAAAATTTTATTCTTTCCTTGCAAATTGACATATGAGGTGTTACAAAACAAGGTATTCTGTGAGGTCAGGTCAAGTCCCTTAACTTTAAAAACCCCCAAAATCCCCAACGCATCT
>JAQFYG010002638.1:0-14208 GCA_034694325.1 Entomobrya corticalis
ACCGAGGATGTGACAGTAAACGTTATGTGCATGGAGGGGCAAAAAGAACTGGTTTTCAAGTCTGCAAAGAGTTGTGCCTGCTACCATTGCAAAAAGGATTAAAACGGGAGAAATGCAAGAAATGTTTAATTGCTAATGTTTTCAGAAACATGTATGGCATATGGCATGTAATGATAAAAAATAGGCATAAATATTTCAAGATGGATTTCTTTATGCTAAATGTTTTATGGTGTATTCTATAATTATTTTTGATCGAGTTCCTGTAATATTGAAACATGCAAAGATGTGTAATTTTACTGCAAAATAAAAATACTATAAAAGAATAAAGTGTTTGTTACACTAGTAAACAATAAACGTTTTTTTCATAACTTGGATATTGTTGCGTGTATAAAATTTATTTTTACTTCCAACAGTGTTTTCCCATCATAATGTATCACTAACTCTAATAATTTTAGACAATTCATATAAGAATAATGTCAGAGGAACATACTTTGGAGAAACCAAAAAAGTATTTTGGCATCAAAATGACAAATATTATAACAAAATAATCATATTAATATTATATTCATGTAGTTCCATATCAATTTCACGGTGAATTTTCAGATATAGTTCGTGTCATCGACCAATCATGACTTGTTTAATCCGCTCTTTAGTATAAAGAGTTTGGAACAGCTCACCGACTTAGAACACAATTAACAATTTTCATTCATCTCAATGTTTTTTTCCTTTTGATATTAAGCGTAATAGCGTACGCTTTTAAGTAAATTTTAAGCCTGGTACCAATATTCAAGGATTGTGATTATTCTGCCATTTTCATTTTCCTTATATAATAAATTCATTTAACGTTAATAGAAAAAAACCTTACAACAAACTATCCCCGGTGCACTAGAGTGCAGTGACAATATATAATTTTGTGACATTGCCTCAAAGCCTTGAGAATAGATGATCCAAATTCGAATGTATTACATTTGGATAAATTTGTTTCAAATTAAAATTTTCTATGAAATTTTTCTTTGTCACTGTCAATATAAAATCATATAGCAGAACAAATACTATGGATTTTATGTAAACAAAACATATTTCATGCAAGTCGTGTAGCCATAACAGACAGTTTGAATGAATAACTCTTACAATGTCATGGCAAATCAAATTATTTGCATCTGTTGGGGTTTTTAATGTCCTGAGGTTTATGACTTGGTGCTTTGTGGTTGTAGTGTAACGTAATATTGTTCATTCATAAACATCTTCATCCTTCAAACAAGTCTGTTTTTGGACAACTTTCACTTTATACAGATGCTTTTTGAATAGGTAGTAACGGGATATGAAACATTTTGTAAATAAACTTTATGTTTTAAACTGAAAACTAGAGATGTAAAATGATATATTTTATCCTTTGTCAATAAACTAAGATTTTTACTGTTGATTCTTGATAAATTTTTTGGACTTACAAGCAAAACAAGAATAAAGGAAATATCATCCACAAAAATTTTAGAAATTCCGAATGCATGTTTGAGACCAAATAAACTAAAAATAGCAAAAGTAAGCGTTGGTGTACTGCATAAGTAAATGATTATAGAGGATTTCTGAAACAGTGGGTTTTGGTCAAAGAAAAGGCTAAGTTCAAGGATTTCAGTATTTAAATCTGTTTATTTTGTTATTTGTAGAATACACGTTTTTGTGTTTACATAATCCCCAAACGACTTTCGCTATATCGCCCGAATGAACATTTCTCCATTTTATGAAAGTGAATACAACTCACTTAATCCTCTATTTGGTGTGCCAGACATTATAAATGAGATAGGGCTTGTAAGTTGTGGTGGGTAAAGAGGTATTGATGATGTTGCTTACCATGAGTTCTTAACTGTTTACCAGGGTAATTCTTGGATATTTACTTTAGTATCAGTTATAGTAGTAACAAAATTTATTAATAGTTTAAACATTATTTCTAGATAAAATACAATTTTTGGAAATCTGAACTCGGTATTGAAATACTTATTAAAACAAGGTAATCCTTTCAAAGACTCGTTGATGGCTGTTGTAAAATTTAGATTTATAATTATTGCATACATGCTAGCCGCCATTGTCCTTAGCAATGGCTACATAAGTACAAATTTATACAACCTCATATCACCCAGAAAGATCGTACCCTATGAATGCAAATTGGAGCTAGTTCGGGACAGTTTTCTAATTATGACACGAACATCAAGAATAGGAATTAATAGGTTTATTTTTGAAGAGATGTAGAAAGACATTAAGGAAGATTTCCCTAACAGTTTGATGGTGTTAACAACGCCCAACGACCAGCACGAATTAGTGGATAAATATGTAGTTTTGGATATGGTATCAGAAGCAAGTGAACTTTATCTCCTTGATGGAAACTTCACCAAAAACATATTTTTACATCCACATTTAGCTCAGGTTTCAACAAATATCCTTCGTATTGAGTGGCCAATATGGACAGACTATAACGACACATTGGCAGAAAAACACTTTCTAGGAGTTGAAAATCTCTTACGAAATAAGGAAAAAGAGTTACCGTTTAACGCGTTAAACGTATGCAATAACACAGCGATATTGATGCCTCTTTTTAAATGTAAAGAGTTTGGAAAGAGACTTCAACGATCTGGTGTTAATGGCAGTGTGTTTGTTGGTACGGAGAAGTATGTTAACGTTACAACAACTTTTGCGATAACTGGATTGATGCATCCAAATGTAATGTCATGGCTGAAATTAGTGACCATTTCAGGAATAGTGACTCAATGGATAAATTAATTTACTGACAATGGGGGAAATACAATAATCTCTGGAAACTCTGATGTAGGAGCGCCAAGTATGAGTGGAAATGTTTAAACTATATTTGTGATTTGGTCAGGCAGAGTTGTAGTATCTGCGTTGTGTTTTTTGTTTTGAGAGTATACATGTGCGATGTGGATGCTTTAAGCGTAAATGTTTCTTACTGTACATAAGAATTAAAAAGTGCTCTAGAAGACGTAAAAGGAGACAACGTAAATTAAATTTTATATCAAATGGCGCAACACAATTTTTTGATACATTTTACATTAATTCAGAGAAACATACTACGAGACAATTTTCTATAGCAAAATTGAGTTTAGAGAAATGGCAAGGTGCGAATCTGAGCGTATTCCCTAACTTTCAACTTTGAATTTGTTAAACAAAATTGAATCAGTATGTATATAATAAAGTAAAGTTAGAATATTAATAAATTTAATAAATTGAATTTAACTGTTTATATAATTGGATAATTTGAAATAATTATGAGAGCTTATTTTTATTATACGTTGAGTTTTTGACGGAAATTTTCAAACTTTCCTTGTTTATAGCTTCAACAGCATTTGTGAACAGAACATTAATTTAACTGCAACATAAGGAAACTAAAGTTGTTATATTTTCATAAACATTTTATTGCTTTAGCTTATTAAACCTCTGAGGCATGCACCATAGAAATAAATCTTGAAAGAGTGTCAAGTAAAACATACTCAAATTTGTACACGAAAAAATGTTTATCTCGTCATATGTACTTTTAAATTAACTTTGGAATGAATACTTGTGTTGCGTTACTCGAAAGCTATGACAATTAGGTTTTCAAAACATGTATTTAAATTAAAATATGTATTTACTTTGCTTTTGGCAACTAGAAGGTGCAAACCGTTGAAATGGGTGCACTCACGATCAGTGGAGTTTAGGGTATGGTGATGCGCCTATGTTCAAGGAGTTTTCCCGTTTATTTATAATACGTTGAGGCCATTTATAATACGTTGAGTATCCACGGTGGAAAAATAAATTGGCTTATGTGGGAAGTTCATAAAAGATAGTTTTCAAGAAGAATTATGAAAATAGTTTGTATAGACCGTGATAAGATTTTTTAAATTACATTGAATTTGTTGGAGAGCATTTCACTTTAAATTTGCATTTCTTTTAATCATTTTTGCGTTGTTTATCGCCTATTTGTTCAGCTATGCTGGATCTGTAGGAAAGAATCCATAACTCATGCACGTGTCAAGTTTTAAGCCTTTAATTACAACTTTAAAAACTAATTTCCTGAAAGTAATTAATAGTTTCAATTTTAGATTCACATCCAATTTAAACTATTTACTTACATATTATGTGTTTGTATTACTGAGGGGTGGGATAATATACGTTCCTTACGAAAGCAGAAAAACAAGTAGTTGGAGAAACAAAAATAGTATTCTCTCTAGATACTTACTACATAGATACTAGATACAAATGAGCGCAAATTGCTAGTAAAGAGCCATCTACCAGACTTGATTTTCCTTCAAGGCTTCAAAATATTTAAGTCGTAACAAAAGCATAAATGATTATATCTGAAAAAGTGTTAAAGTGTTTGAACCAAATTTACAAAATTTTACTAACTGCCGAAACTTAACTTAAACATTCTAAAGCTGACAATTTCAAGAAATACTGCATTAAAAAAAGCTAAAAAAATACATTTTACTAAACTACTATGAAAAACTATAAACTAAACATTATTCATTAACTCCTAAGTTTTAAATGTACTTAACATTTTGCTTGACAAAATTGTTAACATGTTATAAGCTGTCAGTTGTATAATCCCAATTAAACAAAGTTTATTTTCATCACTTCTTTGCAATTGAGATCACTTTGACACTTCTCCAAATTCTCAAAATGCATTTTTGGCATTATTCTGACAACAAAGTTTATTTACTACTAATACTTCAACTTATACCGTTTATGTTTCGAGTTAGTGCAATCGACAATAATTATCCGTTTACACTTTTCCCATATGAAATTGTACCAAAAGGAAGAAACTCCCTCAAAGATTTCAACGGAAACTTTCCTCTTATCATAAGACGCGTAAATTCAAAATTCACAAGAACACAATTAAGCAGTACAAGCCCAACGGTTAACCTTGGAAAGATATTTGAACAACTTAACTCACTTTCGCGAACCTGTCATGTAACAATCGACAATTATCAGGGATCCGACATATCAAAAACAGATTATCCCGTAGTATTGCGACATTCCGTACCAGCGCTTTTCGACATCACAAAATATGCACACATTGAAAAGACACAATTTAAATATCACTTTGTTTGGCTACCAGTAAATGTACTACAAAAGTTTAACGAATTAGCTCTATCGTATGAGATTAACAAACGGTATATAAAATCTAATTGTTTACAATCCTCATTCACGTTAAGCCTTTTGAGAAGACTAGAAGAGTTTCCCAGCTCATACGACATATGTGTTCGTCTTGACTTACACAAACATGCATCTACAAGTAAACCATGGAGTTATGAATTACAGATATCATTATTTTTACCAGAAAAATATATAAATTTACGAATAGCACCGACAAAAACTTTCCACTACCAACAATTTAGATTAGAATTTCATGCAAGATTTTCCCCGCCGAGTAGTGTCAGCCCTGTATTTATTTTAGTAAATACCGAAAAAATTATCAAGGAAAAAGTACCTGCTCGCACATTAGTTTCTTGGATCAAAGTCACTGTAAACATGACATGCGCAATCAATTAAAGATGACTATATGTCATTTTCAGCAGGAATCAAGCACCAAGAACACTTTATTGCCTTACTTGAAATTACTCCGCAGACATCTAAAATGTTGTCTGTGAAAGTTGTTAAAAGAGTTAAACTTGGACATGTATTTACACTGAACAATGGTGTCTACTACCATGACTTAACCGTCCGTTTATCAAATACAACTGCTAATATTATGTCACCAAAGATAGATGACGACGCGACAGCCTTGAATATATGCGGTTATTCCATATCATCAGAGCACCCTTTGGACAGTTATCGCAAGCATTTCAGCTATTGTCAAAACTATTTTTGGCCAACGCCCAAAGTACTATCTGTTGCAAGACTACCTTTCAAACAACCCCAAGATAGATTTGCTCATGCTATTGTCTCAATCTGGTTACAAGTTTAAAAAAATATAACATATTTTACAAATAAAGGTAACCAGTTTTGTTCAAATAATAAAAGAATTCCCACAAAAGCTACATACGACTTAAATTATGTAGCTGGAATGAGTACTTCCCCCGATTATGCTAATCAAAACGATCCAGTTAACTTTCAGGTTTACGTGCCAGATATCATAAATGAAATGCGGTTTGTAAGTTGCGGCAGGGAAAGAGGAATTGATGATGTGGCTTATTATGAGCTATTAAATGTTTATAAGATTAACTCTTGGATATTTATTTTATCGTCAACAGTTGTAGTGGCAAAGGCAATTAACATTTTAAAAGTAAAATGTAAAACTACTAGATTTTTTGAAAATTTATATTCGATATTAAAATGCTTATTAGAACAAGGGGATCCCTTCAAGGACTCATTACTAGCTGTTGTAAAATTTAGATTCATAGTGATTGCGTACATGTTAGCCGCACTTGTGCTTAGCAACGGCTACAAAAGTACAAACGTTTATAATCTCATATCTCCAAGACAAATTGTTCCCTATGAACAAATAATGGAGCTAGTTCAAGACAAGCTTTTAATTATGACCAGAACAATGAGAATCGAAATCAACAGGTTTAATATTGAAGATTACTGGAACGATATTATGAAAGGCTTTCCTGGTACTTTGCTGGTGTTTACGGTGCCAGACAGTCCGCATGAATTGACGGACAAATTCAGTTTCTTAGAAATGAAATCGGAAACAAGTGAACTAGGGCTAGATGAGAAAAAACGATTTTACATCCGCAATTAGCTAAGGCAACGACAGATATTCTACGTACCGAATGGCCAAAGTGGACAGAGTATAACGACACATTGGCAGAAACACACTTTCCTCCTGTTGAAAATCTCATAAGGAATAAGGAAGACGATTTACTGTTTGAGGCTTTAAAAGTTTGCAATAACACAGCCATCTTAATGCCTCGAGTGAAATGTAAAGAATTTGGAAAGAGACTTCAGCGTATTGGTGTAAATGGTAGTGTGTTTATTGGTACAGAAAAATATGCTAATATAGCAACATTTTTTGATATATTTGGATTGCTGCATCCAAATGTTATATCAAGGCTTAAATGGGTGAGTATATCTGGAATAGTGACTCGATGGATAAATTTGTTTACAGATAACCGAGGAAGCACAATTATTTCCGCAAAATCTGATGCAAAAGTGCCAAGTATGAGTGGAAATATTCAAACAATATTTGTGATTTGGTCATTTGGAGTTATAATATCCGCTTTGTGTTTTTGCTTTGAAAATGTGCATGTACTGCGTAGATTCTGCAAGCGGAATTGTTGCTTACAGTGTACAAATTGTAAAAGGTTGTGGAGTAGCTACAAAACAAAAAGTCAAGTAAAAGTTGTAACAAACAACGAAAGCCAAGGTGAGAACATGTTTCGCATAAAGGTAGAAACACAAAATACTGAAAATATTTCTGGCTCATTAATTAGTTTAGAATAAGTCTGTGTAGTGTTATGATTTTAGAACATGTTATTTATAAAATTTATATTTTTGTGTTATTTGCGTCACTTATTTATCTTTCATGAAATGATTATGTGCAAAGCATTTCAATTATAATCCGTGCAATGAGTTATCACTTCTTATTTTTATAAATGAAAATCTAGTGGACTTGTAAAGATTTGTAGAGTTAAACTGCATAAAATAAAAAATCTATTTGTTTTGTTAACTCTAGCAGGGAATCTAAATAAATTAAAATTTCCGATGAGCTATCAAACTATTTTATATTAACGCTTGTGTAGTTTCTTACCAAGAAAGCTTTGCCAATTTTTTCATTTTGAGCATTGGGTGAAATTTTATTTTTAAATGCCATTTAAAGGTGAGCTTACAAATGATTTGAAATTTTACCTTTGCAAAAAAAGTGTTACCATTGGCGCCTTTTTGGCATTTAATCAGATAATTGTATGATCGCATCTTTTAGTAATAAGCGTTGGCTTTGTAAGTCGTTAATTTTTAGTTGAGTGTAATTCCTCAACCAGCTTTTCTAACTAACTGAACACACTCTTAACTTATCATCAAAATTTAAAGATTTACAACGCATATAAAACTTTCAAATTAATTCGTTTAGAGTCTGACTATCAAATTAATTCTCAAAAATATCTCATTTTGTAAAAACGCAAGCAAACTTCTCCTTTATTTAGAACCTTTACAAAAGTGTTCATAAAGTGCCACTTATTCATAAACGAAAATGTGTAGTGTTTGTTCTGATTTTAAGAAAATTATGTTTTAAAGATTTTATTTGAAGCATTTTCACAAATCAAATTAATCGTTGTTTTTTACATCATCTCTTATATGGATTTCTAGTTTAATTTGCTTAACAAATACGCAAAATCGTATTCCAAGCTAATTCCTTGGATATTCTTCTTTTTTTGGACAACTGTTATATGATATCATTTGCAGCTTTTGGTGCATTGTATTTGCCAACCATGCTTCTCCTTTGAATTACTTAATGTTTGCCATGCTTTTAAGCACAAGATTTGTTCAAGAAAGTTATGAAAATCCGAAGCAAGTACTTGTGAAATTTCATAAACTCACAATTGTTCACAAATATATCGCCGTTTTTAGCATTAACTAATTTGTTTGCTATTTTACTAGGTCGAACTTGTTGCTTGTGCATGTTTTGTTTAAGCGTCCGCAGTTGGAGTTCAGCGCCAAATATTGTAAAATCATTTTTTCCATTTGTGCTGTAACTCTTGTACTTTTACTTACTACGATTTTAAGCGTGCCAAATGCAATATTATAGGCGTCGAAACAAGCATTAGAGAAATTACAACAAAAAGTAAATTTGAAAATGCGCAGAAAAACTAGAAAAGATATAATCTTAAAGATTACGAGTATGTCGCCAATTTACTTTAAATGTGGTGACTACTATGTTATATCTGGTAATTCACCTTTGTGTTTCATGATGACTCTGTTAAATAATCTAGTAACTGCTACTATAACTTATTTCTAATTTAGTTTTTACAACAAGTTCATTCATATGGACTTGTGCAGGTGTAATCTAAAATATTTTTATAATAGACATTAATTGTCAGGATCAGGAGCTTAGGAATAAAGTTTTTGCTTTAGTAATCTGTTTATGTTATTTCAAGGATAAATGTAAAGGTGTTACGAGTGAAAGAAAGTTTTACAAGATCGAATGAAAAGGATACCAAATTTAGGAAGAAAAAAATGCAAGCAAAACAGTTAAGATCTGAAATGTGAGGGAGTTAAAAAAGGTTTGGGTTAAGTAAATAAATCTAACACAATCATTTTCTATTTTATCTTAACAACCTTGAGGTTTATTGAAAGTTGCAGATGTGGTTATGTTGATGCGTTGTAATCAGGCTTTCTTTCTGTTGTTTACGTAATCGCAAGAGTAAACAAAAGAAAGTATGGAATTGTGATGTGCCGCACATAGACCATTGCTAAACCTAAGCCATTTTGATTGATCCCAAATCGAAAACATTAATTCTACAGCTATATATGCCACTAAGTTTTATAAGGAACTAAGTTTATAAGGTCACATCTGCGGCTAGGTTCTATCATCCGCGTATGCGTTTGGTGTTTATGTCTGTATAATCAGATGAGAAAACAAATGACAGATGTGATAATGTGATAAAGACAGAATTTATTTATGAAATTGCAAAAGCACAGATCGACATATTTATCTAAAATCTACACCGTAGAACCGTAATATTGATCAGTCAGCTCATTCCTTTTTAAAGAGATGAAGCAATGCTACAGACTATATGTTAATGACACAGAACTTTATTTTATTCTGTTTGTATTTAAAGCAGGATTCTAAAGCATTTCTTGACATTTCAGAGTTTATCACTAACGCAAATGTAAATTTCCTTCGTAATCATTTCATTTCATTTGCTATCAGTGCAAAAAAGCGACAAGAGATATTAACGATTCTAAGTATAACGAATCAATTCAAATGAAGTTTTCCAACTACCATTCTGCCGCACTAACTTTACGTTTTACATGATTTTCTTCGATACTCTTAAAAGTTTTGATGGTAACGATTGATTCATAATGATTGTATGCTTAGGTTATTCGAATAAAACAAGATAACTGCAAATACATTTGTCACGGCATTTTACATATTTCCTATTTTTCCAAAACTTCTATACGACAAATTAGTAAAACCTATACTGAAACTGTGCAATTGTATGCCAAGGGAATAGGAATCAAGGTAATTCACATCAATTTAAAAATAATGTACTTGGTTAAAACATTTAACGCAACACAAAGATTAAAGCGTACTTGTTCTGATTATTAGTAAGGGCAATGTATTATTAATGAGCAATGGCGGCGGCAGGGAAAAATAAGAAAAATGTCGTATATTTTACAGCTTGTACAACCAAGCAAAACAGGTATTTTAGTATCGCAAACAACTTTATTTGCTTCGCAAAAACGTATAAATTCATAATACTGATTTTAATACTCTACATAAGTATTAACTACTTATAAAGTGTCAATTGATATGTTACTTCAATATCAAGTTCATGTTCCAAAACTCCTTTCTTGTTCATTACAAAGCATAATGAGATATTTAAACTATATAATAAGCCATGTGCTAATTTATTTCAAACAAAATTGCTTCAGCCTTATATACAGGTTTAAACGATATCGATGTTATGTTTATGTTAATATGAATGCTCTCATTGGATCATATATACGTAAACGTGTGAATACTTAAAATTATAATTGAAAATAGCGTAACATCCTGAAATTAATTAAAAGTTTCAGAAAAAACTATTATTCGTCATATAATATATGTAATATACTCAAAGATCAATGCTCGTAATGCTTAAATACAATATATGCTCATAATATCCCGCGTAAGAAAAGTTGAAAGCAGATCTCTCTAGAGAATGCATGCGGTTTTCAGAAATAAAAAATCCTGAACTTTCTTAAGCTTACATTTGATAAATAGAAAAGTATTTCTAAGTTAGTCTAATTAACATTTTTTGTTGCCAAATTATATTTCCAAACTTTGCTTTTCCCTAGTCAAATAGTTGATTGTGTTACATAATATTAGCTTTCCCTCCAGTCTCTACACAAGTCCACTTACTTGATATTCTTCGTAAATTTTAACATCTTAATTGTTAGCTGGAAATATCTCAAAAATGTTTTCACTTCTACTAATAATTCAACTTATAGCGTGTGAGTGCTCAGTTGACGCAAAACCTAAAAATCATCCATACAAACTATTTCCATGGCAAATTGTTCCCAGCACAAAAAGATCACTTCAAAATTTTAACGGCAACTATCCTCTTGTAATTAAACGTGTAAATCCTAAACTTACAAAAATGCAAATAAGTAGCACGAGACCACCGGCAAACTTGGGCGCGATATTTGACCAATTAAAAGCAACTTATAAAACATGTCATGTAGTTATTGACAACTATCAAGGCTCGGATATTTCACCAACTGATTATCCAGTAGTTTTGCGACATTCCGTTCCAGCCCTTTTTGACAGAACAAAATATGCAAATATGGAAGCAAATCAGGATAAATTTCATTATGTTTGGTTTTCTGCAAACAAATTAGAAACAATCGAAAGAATGGTTTTAATGTTTGAGTTTAACAAAAAAGACTTAAAAACTAATTGCTTCAAGTTACCTTTTATATTACAACTGTGGCGTAGAAGATCCTTACAATGGAATTCACATGAATCATACGACACTTGCATTCGTCTTGACTACTTTAAAATTGCACTTACAAGTAAACCCTGGAGCTGTGAAGTTCAAATATCATTATTTTTACCAGAAGAATATATTGATTTACAAATAGCACCAACAATATCTTTTCATTACAGACTTCTAATAGGATTTGTAAAATGTTCCCCGCCAACTAGTATCAGCAAATTATCTATTTTGGTTGATAGTAAAAAGCATTTTAAAACAATACTGTCAAACGGCTTCCTCAAAAAATGGATGATCACATCTGTTAATCTTAGTTACAGATTTTTTATCACGGATGATTACACATCTTTTTTTTCTCATGGAATTAAGCACCAGGAACACTTTGTAGCAGTACTAGATAACACTAATGATAGTCCATACATTAATATGCAAACAATACACTCAATTCAAAGAGTTCAGCTTACAAATAATTTGACAAACCTTAATGACGGATATGAGAATGAGCTAAGTGCTCAAATAATACCTCAAACGAATATACTTTTAACAAAAGCTGAAGAAAGTGATTCATCCTTTCGAATAGAAAGTGTCATATCAGCAGTATCGGACAACCCTTTAGACGCTTTTTATATACATTTTAGCTATTGCAAAAATTACCTTTGGCCTATTTCAACAGTCACATCAGTTGTTGATCTACCATTCAAAAATCCAAATGACAGATTTGCTCATGCAATTGTTTCTATTTGGCGGCAAATTTTAAAAAACGTCACTTTTGTAACCGTCAAGGGAGATCAAATTTGTTCAGATAATAAAGTGTTTCCATTAACCCTAGATCTTAATTTTGAGGACATTTCATTGTTGTCGTTGACTCCCACAGAAGAGGATGACGATTACAACTCATTCGACACTCAGTTTGATGTGCCCGACATTTTAAACGAGTTGAGATTTGTGTCGTGCGGTAAGCAAAATGGCATTGAACAAGTCGCGTATCAAGAATTTTTAAATGTATATCAGCCCATTGTGTGGATATTTATTTTTATTTCGGTTATAATCACCGCAAAAGCTATTGACAGTTTAAAAACTTATTCTAAGCAGGCTTCGTTTAAGGAAATACTACATTCAATATATAAGTGCTTGTTAGAACAAGGTAACCCTTTTAAGAACAAATTACTGGACATAATCAAGTTTAGATTTATTATAATTGCTTACATGCTGGTATCTTTAGTATTGAGTAACGGATATAAAAGCACAAATGTATACAATCTGATATCACCAAGAAGTATGGTACCGTATAAATTTTTTAAGGATCTAGTTCGAGACAAATTTTATATACTAACTAGAACATTGACAGTTGACATTAATATATATAAAATTGAAGATGCCTGGAATAAAATCAAGAAAGATTTTCCAAAGAAGTTATATGTGAATGCAAATCTGTATGGTCCACATGAATTGGAAGATAAATTTAAAATCCTAACCATTCAATCAGAAGTATGGACACATTTTTTCGATGGTCCAGTGAAGAAAAACACCATTTTACATCCCAATTTAGCTCAACTTACAACTGATATCCTACGGAGTGAATGGCCAAAATGGATAGAGTACGATGAAAAACTGGCCAAAAATCACTTTTCATTGATTGAAAAGCAAATCAGAAGTAAAGAAGAGGAGCTACTTTTTGAAACTTTTAAAGCATGCAATAACACAGCAATAATGATGCCACGAATAAAATGCAATGAATTTCGAAAAAGAGCAAAACAGTTTGGTGTAAATGGGAATATTTTTGTTGGGACGGAGACATATGTTAACAGAACTACATTATTTAAATTGATTGGTTTATTACACCCAAATGTGGTGTCAAGGCTGAAATGGGTGACTATCTCGGGAATAGTGACGAGGTGGATAAACTTGTTTTCAGACAATGGGGAAAATACACTAAACTCGGGAAACAGTCAACATGAAGCGGAAGCGCCAAATATGGGAGGAAATGTACAAACGATATTTGTAATTTGGTCAGCTGGAATTACAGTGTCAATTTTTGTTTACGGTTATGAGAACATTAGTTTAGCAAGCAAATACTTGAAATGCAATAGTTGTGTACAACGTGTGAGAAGAATATGTAAATTAAATAATATCTTTAAATTATGGTGCAGTAACGGTAAGGTAAAAAGCGAGCCAATGAAAATATTAAGCGAGGAAACTCTTACCGTTAAAGTACATATCATAACGGATATGGCAGAAAATGCCAGGGAGTTTTCTATGTCGTTATTGAGTTTAAATTAACCGTATGCAATGACGTAAATTTTTATTTAAGTGTACATATTGAATTCGTGCCCTACTTGCGATTCAAAGTATTTTACTTTGGAGTGGGAAAATCTTGAAACGTTTGTAAATAAAATCACTAACTGGAATAACGCACTTTTTTAGAGTCAAACCTGGGGATAAATATAAAATTCATTTCTAAAATGTAAAGCAAGTGACCACAAGAACAGATATGAATAATAAAGAAGCGTGATCAAGTCACGTGAGAGTAACGAAGATGAGTGCTGTTATAAAACAAGTAAAAACGTATCTCGTAATAGCG
>JAQFYG010002639.1:0-14208 GCA_034694325.1 Entomobrya corticalis
GAAGGAAACCTACTTGGATATTCTGCGAATTGCACTCAGCCGTTATTTGTTGGGTCCACTGAGGAATACCTGGAGGAAGAAGGACACATCGTCGTCACCACTACAAGTATCGCAACGCTTGTCAGCCCTATCCATTGCATTTCCCTCGTCATACTATGCACATTCCTTCAGCCCATAAACCCTCATATTACCGGAGAATATAATAACAATTTTTGTTCCTATCTTTTCACAAATGTTTCTTGCTGAGTTCACATGCAGTCCAATATAGCCCTTTGTGTATCAATAACCAAGTATTTGTAGTTGCCGTTTTACATAAAAATCTGATAAAGTTATTGAATCGAATATTTTTGCATAAACTACCCTACTTTAATATGTTATCATTTATTTGTATGAATAAAAAATGTATGACGTTTTGATGGCTTACTTGGTTCTGGATGCTTGTAATACGTGTAAAAAAGCAATACCTTAAGGCTACCTTTTGAGTGGAAGGAAACGCATGAGTTTTTCTGTTGTCGGTTTCTTAACTGAGCTGGCAGCATACGGAAAATACATGTGTTTTTTAATGCTTTGCTCTCTTTTCTCCACTCCGTAGTGGGTAAAGTGGAAAACCAAGATGCTTCGTTAAGAGAGTCTCCCTTGATAAGATTACACACGTATTTGCATAATATTTTTCTCTTGATTCATTATCTTTGTTCGTTTTATTTTCTAAATGCAAGCTTCATTCCGACCGCTATCAGATTAACCCATATGTAAGAATGATGCAAACATGCTTTTTAATAACTATGTTTTGTGACTGCATATTATACATATTACGGTAGCTTCATGTTTCCTTTCAGCATTGCACACAGGTTTTCAGATGCACCATCAACACGTTGACTTGACACAAAATAAAACGAATAACATCCAGCTAATTCAAAGACTATATTTTGTTAAAAAATGCTAAGATCTTGATATTTCGTGTTTTCTGAAGAGCTTGCGTTCATTCAAAAAATAAATGTAAGCGATATTGTAAAAAGCTAATAAAAATAACTGAAAAATATTTCAAATAATTAAGGAACATTTTGTTTTAAAACATAACTGACCCGATTTGAATATTACAAAACGATAATACGATCCTTTCTGATTTGTGCTAAAATAAGCGTTTAAGAATAATTAGCTCAGTTGTGTTGTGTCGTTATAAAATCATTCAATATATAGTCAAAATGGCTTTTTAAGATATACATAATCACTGCGTGGTGTGTAATTGTCGTGTGACTCCAGTTCGTTACAAGTTGAGACCTGAAACAGCACTTTAGATTGTCGTTGTTCTTCCAAATATGGATAGAGCTCCATTTTAACCGCACGCGCCGCTGTGTTATAATTGTTACCGATATTATAGCCAAATGATACCAAATCAAGAGGAAAACAATGTTGACAACGAACTAAACGCAAATCTAGAAAATCTGTCTATTATTCCACCAGATAACCTTAATATTGTGCCATTACATAATCCTGCAAATGAGCCGATACACAATCCGCAAAATCTGCCGAATATCGAACTGTTCAACCTTCCAAATGTACCACCACAAATTCGGCCAAACGAACCGGTTCAAAATCTTCAAATAGTGGGTCAAGAAAATGTCAACGTTGTTCCATACAGTGAACGACGATGTTGCATTTGTAGACAAGATAATCGCTCTCGATTTGTTTCAACAGTAAGATCTCAAGCTTGAAATTTTGGCAGAATAATAATTCCTGACAACAACCGGATGTGTGCACATCATTTTTCAACATTTGGAACTCTTAATATAAATGACTTTAATGTGCTTCAAAATCAAGCCATAAATAAAGTCGTGGATCCTCTCGAATTGAGTGTTTATCTTGACAAGTGCTTGGGTGGTTTATTTTAGAAATATGAATTTACGGTGCAGACTTTCCAGCCACGCATTAACGTTTTAAATTCTGACAGTGACTGCATCTGTTTTACAAGCCTGAATATTGAGAACTTTTCTGATTTGTGCTCGCAAATAGTGATTCCAGGAATGGACTACGACAAGAAAGTTCAGACAACTGCATTACTTTTGTGTCAGTTAAGAATGGGAAACTCTCAAGATCAGTTAGGTTATTTTATTGGAGTTTCTCAATCTTCCGTTTCAAGATACTTAGATGAAGCAAGCAAAGCAATTGACGAGCAGTTTGTGCCTCGTCATCTGGGTTACAACCATATTACGCGTGCTTAATATATGGATCACCGGAATGCCATGATTAGCATTTTACATCAAATATTGCCGGGATCGGTTGGCGTCTTACTAGACGGTACTTACTTTGAAAATGAAAAATCGTCAAACTACGCAATCCCAAAAGTAATGTTTTCTTTACAAAAACCTTATAGTTTAACAAAGTTTATGTTTGTTTGTGCACCAAACGGATATATCGTTGAAAATGTTGGTCCTATTGGTTCCGATAACAGGCATAATGACGCATCTCTACTTAACGAAATGCTAGCTGATGCAAATGGATTTCGAGCATTTTTTCAACCTGACGATATATTGATTGTTGACCGCATATTCAGAGACAGCATTGATGGGTATACCCAATTGGGTCTGCGAGTGGCAATGCCTCCATTTCTGGGACGACGTCGACAACTAGAAAGACACGAAGCAGACTATAGTAGATTTGTTACCAAAAGCAGATGGGTGATTGAGTCCGTTAACGGAAGGGTTAAAAACGTATTTTCGTTTTTTCGAAGTCAAATCCCAAACAAATATATAAACAAGTTAGAAAGATACATTCGTATAGGTATTCTCGACATATTTATACAGCCAAGTCCTAATCACGTCGAAATAGCAATATATATGGTGCAACGAAGTCAACAGGCAAATGATTTTCAACTGCATATTGAAGCTACCGGACTGATATCTTTCATTAATCAATATAATTTGACAAACGTTGAACAAATAAACGACTTTTCAATGTTGACAGAACAGGATTTGCGAGATATATCTGTGGGTATATACAGTATATCAAACGCAAGTAGCTATACTGCATATCATCTTACCCCAACAAATCAAAACTACAATAACGTCGCTGCGTATGAAATATATCTCCATCGACAATTTCGTGGTGTGGTGTTAGTGGAAAACGAAAGCCGACATGTGCAAAATAAACTGCACAATGCGATTGTTTGCTACGAGCCTGGAGTTAATGGGCCTGCTGGAATTCATGGATATTTGAGCTCATGTCAAATCGGAAGGAGAATGGTTGCCATGTGTTGCCATACAGCAGCCGTGTTATGGTTATTATCTTACGCCTATCCGCATCAACTTTACACTGCTCCAGCGGCACAAATTGCAGACGGAATAGTCAACTTAAGGATATGATTTTTCATAACAATTAGCTATCAGTCATAAATAAACAGGAACCTAATTAATGTAGCTTATATGTGATAAATTCTACAAATCTCCGTATACTTCCTTCAAATATTCAGTAAATATTTTCTTTGTTTTTTAACTTTTGTAAAAATAAATACTTTTTAAGAATTCATTTTGTTGTTGTCATTACTAATGTCGTGGAATAGTCGTTTAAATAGTTATTTATTATACAATAAAAGCAGATATTTTCCCCAAATACTGAATGCTGTACATTTATAATTATTGTTTTTTAAGACTAAAAAACTGAAGATCATAATCGCTTTGCCAAAAAACCGAAATGTATGCAATCTTTTAGTAGGTTTTTCAGTAAATGCTTTAAAATAGTCAATGAAACTGATTAGATAAGTAAACAAACTGCTGGAAGATGTAATATGCAGGTTTATTTGTGTGCACAAAAATCAAGGCTTTTAAATACTTTTCTCCGAATCTCTTCGAGATCTTTTTAAGTATGCATTATTCTCAAATAACACCATTTATTACTGGCAAAAATCAATAAAACCATTTCCGGCCCATATAAAAAATGTTGAATCTGGTTACTTCAAGTGGGCAAAATTGGTCTTGTGCACAGGTTTAGGCAAAAGTGCCCCCATAACATATTTGTTGTTCTCATCAAGGGCTTTCTAATGATGTATGACTCGTAACTAACCGGCTGTGGCCCAGGCCCTATTTAAGCTGAAAAAGGTCCTTTGTGTTAAAATACACAAAGTCAGAGCAGTTTTCTATGTTATTTCTGTTATCTGACATTTGACCGGTTGTTGATCTTTGATGCAGTTCAAAGTACAAAGACTATAGGTAGTCATTGATGATCTTTTGTGCATTAAAAAAAGATTTAACTAAATTTTTCCAATAGCGAATCCTACTCTCCAGATCAACCCACACACCAAAGTTGGTAATTTCGAGTGTATTTAAGTTCTATACAAAAACGTTTCTAGATATATTTTTGGATTTCATTTTGATTTGGATCATTACAGTTGCTTTTACTTAATATAGGTATTGTCAGCATATGGTAACAAATTTGAAATCAATATGTCATTTGTGATTGTGCTATTTAAACGATGTCATGAAGTATTTCAAAGACGGATAGAATATTTAATTATTAGTTTTGAATAAACTAAGTCGTTTAAAACTCAGATAACATTAATATTTAGTAACTATTATGCAAGTATCAATGCAGAATAAGCAGTACGTCAAACTAAGTTAAATGTACTATTTCCAATAACTAAGTTTTAGTTTTTTTCCAAATACATTGTGCTTGCACATACAATTCTTAAATTTTAGGAAAAAATCATGACATGTTCTTTTTAGAGAAAGCAATTTCCATTTTTCTATCTTGTCAAAAACATTTATTTTGGTCAAAGAAAATATTGCGGATTTAAGTTTAAATTTACACGTGCACAATATCGGGATTTTGTAGAGATTTTTGTTACACGTGTACGCAAACATGCTTTTTTAAATATTGTTTTATTTTATTTATTGATGCATAAAAGATTTTGAAAAACCTGAATAAATGTCTAAACAAAACCTTTATAAAGATTGGCACTATTTATGGCCAGAGTACAAGTGTACTGGAATAAATAAATTTTCACTCTTATTAATTTGGTTTAATATACTGAAACTGTAAAAAATGTTGGAGAAAGTTTAAAGAAACTTTGTACCTTCTAATTCCATCCGAATATCCAGGAACAAATAAGCAATACTGCAACAATTTTTTATGCAACAGGCTCATGTCTTTTTAAAATAATATTAGCTAAGTAGCCCGTTAGTCCTTTTTATATTTAATCCAAGCAATTCATTTTAAAGTAATAAAGGTTTGGATTTTTGTAATTGCATTAATAACAAATACACAAAATGCAGTACTTTAGATTAAATAAAAACAAAGAACCTTACATTTCAAATGAATTAAGCCCATTTTTGTAATCAAAATTGATTTAAGTAATTACACTATAAGGATATTTGCGGCAATAAGCTATGTTTTAAAAACCCAAAATTTATTGTAGTTCAGATTTAATTCAATCTGTGAAGCAAATTTAGTGTAGCGATTATTTAATCAATATAAACGATTACTCTTGTTTTCAGTTTCAAGGGCCTACAAATTAAAGTGTTTGGCTCAAACCTTTTAGAAAATCACAAAATACTTGCACTCGTAAACTTTTGTTCAAATTTTCTTTCAAAAATATAATTTCAATTTTCCGACATTTTTACTTTTCTAATACTTTCAGGTATTGCCACGTGAATTTCGCCAAAAAAAATTTTATATGTAATTTTTACCTGGACAAACTAATTTTTATGAGATAAAAAAACGAAACAGAAAAATGTGTTACGAAGGAAAAAAAATTAAAACTTTAATAAAAAGAAATTATAATTATTGTACATTGTTTTTTTAAATGCAATTACAAATTCTTCTGCAATCTTGCTTGGCGTACTTAATTAATAAACTGCACACACACTTTTGCAATAGTTTCTGATGTTCTAGTTCTCGATTTCGTAACTTAAAGCTTGCATTAGCACTGCCACAATTACTTATTAATTTTCAAAAACCATTGCAACCTCACTTTATTGTCTTTCAAACTATATCCTATTTTGAGCACACAAGTATATTAAAGTTTTGTTGAAGACTTTAACAATTTACATATATATTGAACTTTGTTTTTAATATATAATAAATCGAAAAAATATGAGTATCAAGCATCATCATATCAAACTTTTCTAAATAAAATTTATCTTTATTTCAGGTTTTTCTTATACATCTTATAAATAGCAAGGTTCAAATCACCCCGTAATCAAACATTTCTCCTTTTGAGATACAATCTACTCTCAACAGAGCTTGATGAAAACTGAAGGAGATGCTCCAGCAACAGTGATGCTCCAGGAGAAGGAGATGCTCCAGGAGATTTTGTTTTACATCAAAGGGCAGACGTATAAAACAACAGCGTTAAACCAATTTGTAATTCTTAAAAGTTTTCAATGTCATGGCTGCATTGCTCATGTTTTGTATGGCTCATGTTGTGATAAGAATGAAAGTTTGTCACCGTTAAACTTTATAATTAAAATTTCCAATGTTATATTTGCAGCCACTTATTATTATAATTAAAATTTTGTTCCTTTAATCAAAAGAAGTCATGTTGAAAAAATGGAATTTCATGTTATTGTTTCACCATTTTTGTAATATTTAATTTAAATGATTAGGACGTACACATCACATTATACTGCCGTTTTGTTTTGCCACATTACTATTTGTTTTTACATGTCACAAGTGTTTAAATTTAAGCAGAGATGTTGCCACGACCATTTCTTTGAAAGAATATTCCATGTTGTCATAAAAACTTCATTTTTTGGTTATTGCAAGGATCGCCGGAATGACAATAAAATGGATGAAGAATTCATTTTGTGAAATTAAATAAAACGATAAGTATCTTAGCTTAGTACATATTTATTCATTTAATTAGCTTATCACTTTTACATGGGGTTTTTTGCCTTTATTTTAAGTTTGGCGTCAAAAATATCAATACAATACATGTACATACACAATAGAGTTTAAAATGCTTTAAAGTAGTCAATGATTGCAATTTTATTCGAATGCTGCGCGGTGAAAACTGAAGTGAAAGTTTGTGAAAAAATCTCCTATTCTGTGAGTTTCATGCTCAGAAGTGTTTTGGTGATATCGACATAGCTACTTTCACTTTGCAACTGTACTAAATATATGCTCACGGATGCGTGCCCAAATAGAATAAAAAAGATAATTTTTGTTCTGTTTGCTTAAGATTTGATTTGCAGAACAGAAAAGTACAATTTTGTTTCAAATCACTCGAGAAATGTTTGAATTGCGAATGTAGCGGAGAATGTAAACAAATCCATGGCACCTTTTACAGAATAAATTAAACTAAAGAACAGAATTAAATTGACATTGTTATTTGTTTTCATAAATATGAATTTTTTAGTAAATACAGGAAATGTCCTCACAATTCTCTTGAAATTTAATAAACAAGAAAGTAGTTAAATTTTGTTTTAACTTTTAACTACAAAAACAGCATTCTATTTCAACTTTTCTTAATCTAGCTGAGTAAACGGATTGCGATACAATAGTTCCGTATAAAGGTTTATTGTTTTGGTTATAAGTTTTGTGAATTATTGTGTTTTTGAGCAAACAAAAATGTTTTAAAGACCAGTAAAAATAATTAACACAATATTGTGTTTGTTTGATGTGATATTCCTTCTTCTAAATAACTTATTGATTAAAGCATCTAGAACAAATGAAGAAAAGTGTGTACTTTTTTGTATTAACAAAAACCTTTGTATTCTTAACGACGAAAAACAAAACAAAAGACGTCTGACTGAAAATATCAGAAATACCAAAAAAAATAAATGTATATCTTCATAAAATTTAAAATAAACAATTTATGTAATTACCAAGTAAATGAAATTTCCACAAACTAATACACATTAATGCAATGATCTCAGACAAAAAGCATAATTCATGAATCCAGACATAAAATATCCTAAATTGCAAAATTTAGTACACCCACAACAAAACCATAGATTGATCATCCTACGCAAAAACTTTAATTTCAAACACCGACAAAAAAGCTGGCAAAACCGCTACATTTACTGTGAAAGCACCCACACATGCCCACACATTGTTAATTATTACTTGTATTGTGGAATTGTAGCAATAACTCCTAATTTCCATTTTTTATTAACAAAAGACATTTAACAAAGAGCACATAAAAAAATCTCTCTAAACATTGAGATTTTCAAACATGACATTAGAAACACCTTAATCAATTAAACACACGCAGAAGCATCAAAAAATTAATGAATAATACACATACTTGCTATCATTAATACTTTGTCAAAATATTTAAAGCAATCTTTATTCAAAAATGCAAAATGAATTTAAGATATTGGTACCAAATGAAATAAAACCACAAATAATATAGGTTCTTTAATTGGAGTATAGTTTAATCTTTAATATTCAAAGAGTAAATTGTCCAATATTCATTTCTAAATCGCAAGATATTTATTATTTTGGTCACATTATGAAATATTTATAAATTTTTGCAATACAGATTGAATTATTTATGTTCATAGCAAATATTGGTTTGACTCTTTTAAAATGCAAGTATTTTTTACGCAGCAATATAAGGTATTGCAGGTCCAATTCAATCAGTTAAGCATTAAAGTGCATAACTTTCAACCAGCAAAACTAGTTTTGCTTTTTCTTAGTTTCCAAAGCCTCCAACGTAAAATGTTTGACTCAAACCTGATGAAAACCCAAAAAAATTGTTTGCTACGGAATAAAAAAAACTTTATCTTTAATGTAGGTTTTGCGCAAATATAATCTACAAAAGATAATATGCACATCACCACATAAACTCTGTAAAAGTTTGCAAGCATGGTTTTTATAATTTAGTTTTAGCAGGTGCTTTACGTTTATACATACCAATTCATATATTTGCTGTATTCCCCCAATAAATCGAATTCAGACAGAAAAGTGTAAACGTGAAAGTTATAGTAAAAACAGACATCTATTCTTTCATTTTAAATTTACGCATACGAAAATAAATTAGAAGACTGATCATCACCGTCTGTTTTTTTTATTGAATAGAGACAAAATTTATGCACCGTACTCTATTGTGAAGTAGAATGTCTGTGTTTATTCTCATGTGAGTTTTGAGCCAGACAATGAACAAAAATTCTTGTCGGAATGGAATACCAGGATATTGTGTTAAATTACATTAGGCATTACAATGAACTCCAATATAGTTGTATATAAAGTTGTAGTAGTATTATTTTTGATATTACCAAGGCACTTGTCAAATTTCAGAAATGTTTCCGGATAAAGCATATTGTATGCTTTACTTGATTTGTAGAGATAAAATTTTTTCATGCAGATCTATTGGACACTAGGACATGTATTGATCACAGCTTCACAACTTTCACCCAAAAAGCTAGAAATAAAAAATAAAGTTAAAACTAGCATATGAGAAAACCTCTTCTTTCATCCAGGTTTTAGGGAAGCGGATTAGTTTCACTTTTATGTTGACACAAACACGCTAACAGAAAAAAATACAAATTAAAGTTGAGAACTTGTTCGTAGTACCTAAAGCCATTCAAGTCAAGGTTACGCTGCTAGGCATTGTTTCTGCTCTGGTGAAAGTTTTTTTTCAATAAAAATAAAATTAGTCAACTAAGTAGTTCTACAAACGAACAAATTCTTAGAACTTTTACCTTGCTACCTGGTGTTTTCAGATGTGGACAAACTTAGTTTTTCAACTTTTTTTGATTACATTAAAAGTGCATTTTATATCTTAAGTATGTAATTTAAAGACTTGTAGAAAGTCATTGATGATCTTTTGTGCCTTAACTAAAGATTTGAACAAATTTGTCCAATAGAAAACCCTACTCTCCATATCAACCCACACATTACAAATAGTCATTTTGAGTGAATTTGAGTTCAATGTAAAAGAAATTTCTAAATAAGTTTTTAGATTTCACTTTAGACACATATGACTAGATTTTATTGAATGCAGGTATTGTTAACATATGGTAAGAAACTGAAATAAATGCGTCATTTGTACATTTGCTGTTTGATTGGTGTCATGAAATATGTCAAAGACAGATGGAATGTAAACTTGCTAGTTTTAAATTACATAAAACATGTAAAAACTCAGATAACAATATTATTAGGAAACAAAAATACAAATATCGAACCAGGATGAATAGCATCTGAACGCTAGTTAAATCTACTATTTTTAACTAAATAAACTTTAGTCTTTTCTAAGTGTATCGTGCTTGCACATAAATTGCTTAAATATTAGCAGAAATGTTGCCAACTTCTTTTCTTCGATAGCGATTTCCATTTTCACATCTTGTTAAAAAACATTTTCTTTGGTCGACGAAAGGTTTGCGGATTTAAATCTCACTGATACTTGTGCACGAAACAAGGATTATTTAACGATTTTTGGTACACGTGTAAGTTAACATACTTTCTCAAATATTGATTTCTTTCATTTCTTGATGTTTTTAAGATTCTGAAAACTTGAATTAATATTTACACAGAATCTTAATAAACAACGGCACGATTTTTCAGTAGAGTACAAGTAAACTAAAGTCTCACTAGCTTGTTGATTTGATTTAATATACTGAAAGTGTAAAAAATCTTGGAGAAAGTTTAAACAAACTTAGTACGTTTGATTTCCGTCCGAATATCCGGATACGAATAAGCAATACAATAACAATTTGTTATGCAATAGGTTTATGTCTTCCTGTGTAACAATAATATAAAAGTAGCCCACTCGTAGTTTTTACTTTTATTCCAAACAATTCATTTTAAAGTAATAAATATATTGATTTTTTAAATTTATGTTAATAATAAATATACAAAAATGCAGCACTTAAAATGAAATGAAAACAAAGAACCGTACCTTTCAAAAGAATCAAGAACTTTTCCTTAATCAAGATTGATTTAATTAATTACAGTATAAGGATATGTGTGCTAATGTGGTTTGTCTTACGATTCCACCCAAACTAAATTGCTTATGCAAATATTGCTTAATTCCTAAACAAATAGTTCACTTGAAGGTTTGCAAATGTTATCTTTCAAAACAAACACAAGATTTACTCGTAATTTTCATAGACACACTAAAATAGGTTCCTGTAAAAATGTAAATGTCTTTGTCATAAAGTTTGCAAAGAAACGACAGAATTAACAGTAAACAATTATGTTTTATTGTTTGCCAAAAACAAGTTTCATTTCAATTTCAGATAAACTTGAATTTGTTTATTCTGTTCCTGTTTAAATATATAAATACCGGGTAGACAAAACAAATACCAATATTGATGTTTGATTTCAAAACAATTTTGAATAAACCTTATTTCCGGATTTGAATGAGTGCTTGGTTTTCGATCTAATTAATTGACTAAAAACGGCCTAAAAATTTTCAATATGCTTAAAAAGCATTTAGGTTGCTTCATATGAACCGTAAAATGTTTGACGTTTGGAGGTAGTTTTAAATATTATGAACATACCCCAAGCATCAATAACACAACGAACAAAGACAGAATTGAGTTTTTGACATCCGGGTAGAAATAAGCCGATTGCTTTCACTTCCGTCGGTAAGTCGCAACCGGACGCGTATAAGATGATAAGTTACTATTTTTACCTAAAAACTTTCAATGTCAAGGCTATAGTGTAAAAATTTGTTCCCTGTGCAAAATATGGCTAGTTCCCAGCTGTATTAAGTTAAAACTCGTACATGCAGTTTTATAGGGTAGTGTTTGTATTTTCATAACTTAAGGATCTTTATTTGCAAATTTTGTTTGTGAAAATACAAAAAACACTATTACTAGCTAAATGGGAGAATTTTCAAAACTGAACTTTTTAAAATAATACAATAAACAAGTAAATAGTAATTGATCATCTAAAAATATGTGGTGTTTAGAAGGGAAGTTTATAAAGATTAAACTACTTTATATTTAAAGCTGAAGATATTATAATTGCAATCATTTATTATTTTAATTGACTTTTTGCTTTGGAGTCGAAGACGACCGGATGATTACGAGTTTTGCTTTGAACATCAATGAATTAAAGGAATTTAAAGTTGTAATCGATTTAATTATATACAAAGCTGTGATAGTTTTACTTTTGACAATTTCTAGGCGCTTAAAAAACTTTCGAAAAATTTTGCGATAAGAAGCGCATTACAGTTTTCATTGTATTGTTTCATATAATCTTTACCAGCGGTAATATTCTATTTACCATTCAATAGTCATATATTCTTGTTGACACTTTAAACTTGTAAAGGTATGCAGCAGGAATGAAGAAAAAGTAAATATGAGCAAAAAGCTCTTTTTACATCCTGGTGGTAGGAAAGCGGATTACTTTCACTTCTACGTACACAGGAACACGCTGACAAGAAATAACATAAATTCATGTAGACAACTTGTTTCAACTGACTTAAAGTGTTGAAAGCTAAGGTCGCTTATCACAGTTTTCTTTTTGCTCTGGTGAAAGTGTTTCCTAAACTAAACGAAAATATTTGTCGATCAAGTAGTTTCGCAAAGAAACACGTTAAGAAAACTATCAAGAAAATAAGCTATCAATCAAAAAACTATATGTCGGTTTGAGAATATAGCATTGAATCGAAAAACTGTCTATTTTTTTACGAAGCACCCTTTATTGTTCCTGAAAATTATTGCAAATACTTTTGAATGTACAAAACTTGGAAAAAATGTCTTGTGTCTGATTCGTTTTTCTTTGAAAGAATCTTGACTTCAACTTACGTTTACTCCGTTTTTTCTCTTTTACTTGAAAATGGTTCCACGCTGGGTTTCGAATAATTTTGTATCGTGATTTGTGGCAGGAAATGTGGTAATCTATCCCAGCTACGTTGTAGTTGGATAAATGTTCACTTTCATCATCAATATTCATCAATATTTCCAAATAAATTGCTATCTAACAACCGTGTAGACACGCTGATTTCATTAAGTTTCTGCTTCTTTTCGAAAAAAATGATAAAGTTGAAGCTAAAATTACAATTTGTAGTCGCAATTAACAGAAACATTTATTTAAGACTTCAACTAAGAAAGCAAAGTTCACCTTGAGAAAGTTTTCCATATGTTCCAGATTGCGGTTATCCAAGTTTTTAGATAAAATATTTGAAAACTGTTCCAAAAATTATTCAAAAGTCAGACTTTTTCATGTATTCTCTTGTCTAGATAAACTTCCTGCACGGAAAAATTGCGCAATACTCAAAATAGCGGAATTTATTTTGAATTCCTATTTTATCTACTTTAAATATTTATATGAATTCTACATTATTTTATTTAAATTTTTCCAAGTGTGTTTCATGTCTGTTTTTCAAATAAATTTTCATGCTTGATATTACTAAAATACTATAAGCTATATGTAGTCTTTTATCTTCAGAAAGAAGCTAGATGTTATTTCCAGGAAGTCAAAACAAACGAAATTAGAAATAAAATTCTTTTTTATTGATTTTTGCATTGATCGTGGCCCTAGTATTTGTAAATAAGGTACAAAATTTTAAACGTTTACAAGCAAAAAAAGATATAAACCATTAGGAATTTTCAAAAAATAATTTACAATGCTTAAAATCTGTTAACTATATTTTTGTCATTTTGAGTGCATCTTCTCAGTTTTGATATTTCTAGGTGAGTAAAGGCAGTCTTTTAATGTTTATACCAAGAAATTTTCAACATTGCCAACATTTTACATGCAAAATAGCTTGACATATAACATTATGACAATAGAAATTTTGATGAACAGTTTTGTCATCTTGAATTACCTTCCGTTCTGTTTTGCAATTATAATTTCAACTTTTTTCATATTAACGGCTACCCAATTTTATTCTGTTTCCACTGCTATTTTCATTTAGGATTTTAAAGCTTCTTTTAATTCTACTTTTATTATTGTTTTAAAAGCGTACAAACGTCAAGAAAGTCTAGAAATAGCGTTAAAATTTACGCATTTTTAGTAATATTTGATACAAACATTTTTTGTGAAAGTTATTGAATTGTGTTTTAGCATAGAGAAAGGATGAGATGGAAATAATCTATTTTTGTTGAATTTTAAGATCTATTTAGCATTTCAAGTTACATGAACACCAACATTTAAAAACTATTTATAAGTTTTCATTTATTTAACTTCTGGTCGCATTGTATTGGTTTTGTCTCATGTTTGCTTTTTAGGTATTTACCATTTCTGTTGGGGGGTTCAGTTCAATTCAGTTATAAAACGAACACTGAATAACTGAAGGTTTTTCGTAATTGCCCTCTCATT
>JAQFYG010002640.1:0-14206 GCA_034694325.1 Entomobrya corticalis
ACATGCTTTCGGCATTAAAATATCGAAATTTTATAGATATGTTAGATAAGTTATAATATAAGCAAGATTAAAAAATTCAAATGTAACATTTATCCTGTATTTATGGGCAACCAAAGAATACTGAATAAAAACCAATCAATCAATCAATCAAATATATTGTTACGTTATACACAAATCGTTGTAAAACTTGTTTAAACGAGGACAACATTTGTCTTGCGATTGTCGATACATTGTGTTTACATTAGGATACATACCTATACGATTTATAAACTATAAATTTTTAACCATTTAGTTTGTATTTCATGGAATTCAAATATAAAATGTTAGAGATAACAAATACACACATACATACATATTTTACACTAGGAAATGGTGAATTTTATAGTTTCACAAAAAGCATTAACTAGAGATATGTATTTTTAACTAGGGTTAGTCAATGAGTTACTTTTACGTTTGCTTAACGAAAATGCACTGGTGCTGATCCCGCTTGAAATGTGAAAGAATATGATTTTGCCGTAAAAATATGGCCTAATGCAATATTTTAGGGCTTAAAATGTGCGTAATTTTAATTTATATTTTCTATTGGGTTTGGTTTTCTAAGAACAAACTGATTAATACCTTCTTCTGTTTGATTGTAGATTCTCTCGTACACACTTACGACGACGTCGTGCTATCTGTTTATGTATTTATACTTTTATGTATAAAATGTGCTAATAAGGACCGTGTAATGAAGATAAATATGCTGAACATACCAATTTAATCAAATACAAATGGGAACACAATATGATTTAACAGAAATAATTATTCCAGTGTTATGAAAACTGAGCTGTATTATTGATGTTTCCTTATTGCTGTTATAAACGGAGGTGACTATCTTTATTCAAAATATTTGAATTATATTTTTCCATGTTTAACGCCACTTTGATTTTATCGCGCAATTTTCCTGATGTCTGACTCCACGTTTAGAATCTCTTCCTTTCTTAAACGATTTCCATTGATCAGAACAAAATTAAATAAATATGTGTATCACTGTGCAAAAATCATGACAATGCGCAATTTTTTATTTTCGATGCATGTGAAAAGGAGGCAGTGATTTTTCTTTACTCGAGCTCATCTCGACTACAGTTCAGGAATTAAAACTTGCAACAGGTGAAAATCCAGTGCAAGAAACTCTCAGCTGTTAGCTTCACAGCCTTGGCAAGATTTCTTGGATAACGGGGTCCGAAGGGATGAATTTACAGCTTTGTAGCCCAAACCAGGTCAGGTATGGGAGGTCGGAGGGGTCCTAATGCTTGTTTACGGGGCCAATTTTTTTATTTCATAAATCGATAGATGGGACAAAACTAATGAAGTTGTGTCAAGGAGCCATGGGGGAAATTTTATCCCTCATTCCTGAAGCTATGGTTAGAAAGTTCAAGTTATTTTGAACACTTTCAAATAATATCTTCAAATGTCCTTAAATATTTACTTTTAATATTAAATGAGCAATGATACGTATATATACAACTTTTGCTATGGCAGTTTTATTATTTACATCAAATTATCTGTTAAAAGTAAACTGATTTTTTTATCAACACCTGCGTGCAATTTATTTTGCTTCACACTACGCCCATCCGATTTTATAATTAATAATTATTGTTTTTCTGCGCTTGCTTTCCTGAAAAACTGTTCCATAAATATTGCCGGTGTTAAGCTCTATTAATCATAGAATAAGCAAAATTGTTTTTTGTGATAGAAACAGAAAAAGAGGTCAAAAGAGTTCATAACTGTAAATATATGAATATTTTTTAAAAAATTTTATTTGAATTCATATTCAATTGCAAAGCCCGAGGTAGTTAAAAACTATGAAAATTTTATTATACAAGTTTTAAAAAAACAAAAGAGGTTGTAGGATTGCATGTATATATTTGTAATTTTGAATGTCTGCCTTTCTAAACATTCTTCTTCAGTTATATTCTCCATTCTCATTTTGCAAAATTGATGGCTATACGAGCAAAACTTTATAGGTGATTATTGATTTTATTGTTTATTTTATTAACATTTGAGACGAAAACATGAGCTATTTATGAGTTCAATTGTATTTAATTCAATAAAATGTAAAATCTTCAAAATAAACTCAGTCTTACCTGAAGAAAAAGTTTAAAAAATTGGTCGTGAGATGGTTTATTCGTAAACGCCAAAGTAGTTTCAGCACTTTCCTTACTGTTTAACACACAGAAAACGTATTCGTTATAATTTTACAGCAATTTATAAAGGCATGCAATTATTTTGCATCGTAAGTTTTGAAGTCTGCATTTTGTATTACTTATCACATTAAAAGCAATTTTTTGCTTTATAAATTCAAGTTCATCAATTTTCCAAATAGACTAGGCAATTTGCATTCAAACATTTAACTACTTTTTATGCATACAAATATAGATCAATCAGTTCAATCACCATTCGAAAGAAAATAAAAAATGCTCAAGGTTTATTTCTCAGAATTATTACCTACAAGTTATGGTGCTGCTACATCCAAACAAACGGTATTTATAACACTCATAGCATAAAACAAAGCATACACAAACTCCGTTAGCTGTCTTCAAATAGGAATTCAAAAGAAAATATTGCCATCAAACTTTCAAAAGTTGGAAACAACATGACTGCAAATATTTTACCAAAATCTAATATGCAAAACAATGCACAGTATGGACTACTCGTCTCTTCTAACAAGTAAATGATTTTTTTTCATAATATTAACACTTTACTACTTCAAGCAGTCATCATTTTCCTGCATATATATTTACATGACCTCTATACCCGCAGCATACTATATCTATAATTTTTCATATCTGTCAAAAATAGCCACACATATGCAATACTGGCATATATATTAAACAAATATTCCAAAGAGCAATCCTACCGCGTATTGCTACGAACATAATAGCTATGAAGTAATGACGAGAAAGAAAAAATTACGGAAATCATTAAATTGTTGTTCGTTGCATTTGCACGCACCGAACATGAATATCATAATATTTAGTAACTTCTCGTCTAAAAAAGTATTATATCAGGATTTAAATTTTAAAATGTTTAAAGTAACTTCTTTTTTGACCAGAACAGCAACCTTTTTTGAAGAGAATTGAAATATATTCCATCTAAAGTCTAGATCAAAAAAACTTTAAACTGGGTTCAAATGCAGCTAGAAATTAAATTGGAGACCTTATTTACAGAATTCCAAATATATTATGTATGAAAATTTTAATTTTTCATTTATCACATTACCACGTAAATGGCTACCGTTTTCTTTATAGTCAATTAACAGAGGAAATAATACAAATACCTGTTTGCAGGCATGCAGGCAAATAGTGATTGTCAAACTGACACTTCCGTTTTTAAAGGTACTTTTCCTTTACTAATCCAAAGCCATGAGCCAATTTTAATGTCAGGTTTAAAATAAAATGGCTAATATTATTATAGAACAAGATCGAATTAAACAAATATAGCAATGTTTTAAAGATAATACGGTTGTTTCTTCTTTTACTTGCACAATTGGCATTTATCTTTGATTACTCTCAATTCAATATGCTGACGCCTTCGTCTTTTTGTGTTAGAGATGTAATTACATACATAGAAAACTAAAACTAAATAAACACCTTCGTTGCACGGAATCTAAGTTTCATATTGTTTAAAGTTAAACGGCGCCAAGTTCTCCCATCTAATCTGTCAGTTCTTAATCTAATTGTTTATTGTACATAAAATCACCATTAGTAAAAAAACTTCAATTTATTACAAATGGGTTTAAGGAATAGGACTAACATTCCCTATTTGCTATTTATGTCAATATATTCTTTTATTTGCGCAATAGTCTTTTTAATAGTACTCGTGATATTACATAACAAAATATAACATGCCAAAATATATAGTATTTGGCTATATACCATATAATGGATATTCTAAATGCTAAAGATAGTAATAGTATTGGTTTTGGAATTGAACAATTAATTAGTTTTTATCCATGCAAATAGGTCTTCTGTTCACACGATGTCAAGATTTTTGCAATAAAATATCTGTTTTGTAGTGTACTCTGTTCCATTCAACAGGTGCATTGTTAAAGTCGATTCTTAAATAAAAACAAAACAAACACAAACTGCCGCATTATAGAATCACGGTTTAACAAGTTTTATATAACAAAGTAGTTCCCTTCTCCAATCTGCAGAGCAATTTGTTGTGTTATTGTTACTTAAAACTTTAAACCTTGGACAAAGAGTTTTCATAATATAATCCCAAACTGACAGTTTTTTCATATTAAATGACTAGATTCATTATGGTTGGACGCCAATAACGGTCACTTCAAAATTTCGTAGCGGAACGACAGTAGCTGTTATCAGAAAAATATTCTAATTGGGAAAATTATCAAAATCAGAGTAGCGTAAAAAATCGTTTTAATATTTTAAATTATACTGACAATCACATACAGAATGCTACAGAATACAGAATTTAATTTGAGCTAAAACTGATTCAAATACACAAATTTTGGCAATTTTAAAATATTTCCTACTGATATTCACAGATATATTTTTGTTTCCAACCTAAACGCCGTTTTATACAAAAATAAGCAAGATTTTGATATTACAGCGAAAAAGATTCGTCGGTCACACATCGTCGTCTTTTAAATAACTGTTTGTGTGATACTTTCAAATGAAAATTTCAAAACAATGAGGTAAAAATCAGTTTTTTCAATAGTTATAAATTATAATTTTTCAAATGTAATAAATAAACACTATTTTGTTTTTTATTTTTTTGTAAAAATTTTGTTATTTAACTTTAAATAGTTCTTTCATGGGCTCTACACATCTTTAAAGCTGTGGCAGATTTTATTATAATACAGAGTCAACGAAAGTGGTGGTTAAGTCATTTAAGTTTATTGTTTAAGGGGATGTTTTACTTGTGTCAATTAACCATAAAATTTACGGAGATAACTGCAACAATAAGATGTTCATCCCTGAAACATGATGTTCCCTCTAGAGAAAAGCAAACTTATTCTGGCTTTAAATGAATATTTTGTTGATTTGATTAGGATCAGTGTGAATCAGATGAGACGTTATAATATCAAAGAAATGTTGTATATTTTGTTTTCGCCATTTTTTCACATCATGATTGTTATCAATGGAGAATAACAGTGCAAGAAATCTTTGGCTTCCTCAAACAAAATTTTGCGGAATTTGAATTTACCGGCGTAAAATTCAGTATTTACATTTTTACTACATTATGGCTTTGTTATTGTTGCTGATCCCGTCAAGATATTGAAAAATACAGAATATTAGTTTGATACTCATTTTGGAAACTTATAATTAAGTAATTCGTTTGATTATTTATTGTTGTTATAACTGTATTAAGTAAATTAAAATACAAGCCATCACAGACTGCACAATTTCCGTAGTTACAGAACTAATCAGTTGCAGTGCAATTTGTTTCGCAGTTTTCTTAACCACAGGCGAAAAGTTAACCAAATTAGGACCGCTGTAAATTTGCTTAAGAATTGTAAATGCCCGAAATACGGTTGTACTTTTAAATGTAAACAATAAGCATAGCAAACATTGGGTTGACACAATTATGTTTCATAAAAATTTTCTTTGGAGTAGCAATTTTAATTCTCAAAGTTATAATGCAACTGAAGTAATACGCCAAAATACAGAATGTCGATATTAACATGTTATAAACACCCATACACATCACGGTTGCGGAGTAAATAGTTAATAAATTGAAGGACTGTGAGTTTAGATGAAACAAAATGGGAATTTTCATGTTATTTTTAACTATTTCTCAAAGACACAACCGTGCATTTAACCTTCTATGCAGTTTTTGGTTTCTTTGTTAAAATATATTGTAATCGGCGTTTACCTGATGCTAAACAATACAAAGCTGCAAAATCATGTTTTTATGATAAAATAAATGTTACTACTGATAAAAATAAATAAATGCTACTGGTTGTTACTAAATAATCATTTTAAAAATATTTACATTGTTTAAAAACAAAATGCAGTTAACAATTTGTCAGGTGGTTGCAAACATATTTTGGAAAGTTTTAAAAACAATCATAAATGCTACATATTTTAATTCATATAAGAGTTTTCAGTCCAGTCATCTGATTTGTTTAAGAATTAAGCATTTAGTAATGTAAAACATATTCATAAAAACCGAGTTATAAGAGGTTAAAAATATTTTTATAGATTTTCTACAGACCAATGGTGTTGAAATAGTACTGGACCAAAGGCAATGAAAACTGGTGTTGAGAGAAAGTCAATCGGTTATTAAATATTGTTATCGGTAAGTATTCCTCTTTAATTTCATTTGTTTGTGATTAAAGTTATTAAATAGACGTTATTTCACAGTACGTCTGATCTTTGCGCACGCTAGGTGATTACAAATCCGGTTACTAAGAAACCTAATAAATACAGAAACAATTAATTTGAAAGCATGTTGAGCAATAAACTACAGTCCCTCTGATTGTATTGACAACTGATAAAAACATTTTTGTAACCACTTTTTGTACGCATAATGATTCGATTGCCATTGAATTACAAGTTCTAGATAGAGAAAAGGAAGAATAACAAAACAACACTATTTTTACGAAAGATTAAAATTAATTTCATTTGAAAGCCTGGGTACGACCTTATTTTTTTCCGGCCTGTCATATGTATGTCCAAACAACCCATACACAAGGGGGGCCTTGTCAATGACAAGCAAGATAATACCAATTATGAAAACTACTAAATTTTATTTACTTTAATCCGAAATTGTCTATAATTTCATTTTTTAATAATTTTCATTCTTTAGATCTTCAGTGTATTTCGTTGTATCTTTTGAAACCCAAATATAGTTTCAGCCACTCACCTTTTTTGATGTTTTCCTGGAGTAACAAGATTCTTGGGGAGAACCCATCTAATAAATAAATACAATATTTTGAAACTGTTTATTTCTAATGTCCAAGCCATATTGCATATTATGTTTTTTAATTTGTGCTACGTAGTAAAAAGGATAAACAAGGCAAGCCTGGTTACTGTCTGAAATCACTTATCGCCAGGTTTTTATTTACGTTTAGGTCACCAGCAGTATCAGAGCGTGTGTTCAGAATTGCTATACTTTTGCATGATCTCTTGTTCAGCAAAAACGTAATTTATATTTATCTACATTTGCAAATTAATCTAAAAAAACGAGAATGCCTTCTTCAGAATTTCCCTGATTGACCATAGTCCTTTTATTCTAACTGCTAAATAATAGAATTTTTGAAGAACTAGGATAGGAAATAATTTCAAAATGTGATGTGAAGTTTCATATTCTAGATATGAAAGTCATCGGAACATCTTAAATGATATTACGTACTTCGATTTTTACATGTAAAGCCAACGCACCAATTGTTTTTCCTCTTTTTTGTTTTTAAGTCTATAATTGGTCTCACCTTACAATCAATCTTCTAGCAAGCATTACCTTGCTAAAGATGAAAAAAATTATTTGACTCTGAAATTTGTAAATTAATTTTTAATACGATTGCAGCTAAACATTACTTGTTCTGTGATATTTTGCTATCTTAGGCAAGTTATTAAGTTAAATCAATAGTGTAATAGAGCATACCTTATGCCAAATAAGAAAACATGAGAACCCATTTATTTAAATATAATATGTCAAAGTTAGAAACCGTTTAATATATATTCAAGCACAAATTGTTCCTGGAGGAAAATATATATATAGGCAATTAATACTGACATCGACCTCAGCAGTTAAAATATCAAAATGGTATTTCATCGCAATTTCGAAATTCAATTCTATAAAAATTTAGCATTTATATTATAACAAATGAGATATTTAAAGTGACAGGTGCAAAAATAGTAACTAAGATTACACAGTTGAAAGTCATTGTACGGTTACCTTCTTGCACATCTTGTTCTCTAGACGTTGTCGCCTTAACCAAAACCTAATCTCATCTTTTGCTTCAATTCTTTGGGATGGACAGGCTTCAAACATGCTCGATGATATATTAATGTAAATGTTGGGTGAACGCTGAAGCATAAAATTAACTATCTCATTTACAGGTCATAGACTATGCAATATTTAAAAACATTTTGTGTGCCTTGGGAAACATAAATGTACAGAAGAATTCAAAATGAAATTAAGTATTTCTACAAAAACACGATCTCACACCAAGAAATTAAACCGAAATTTCATACCCCAATTTAAAGAATAATAAAGAATTAAAGAATCATTTTACGACGGAACTATGCAATTTTTTACTTTGTACTACGCCACTACTCGTCATTGCCTTAGAGTAGACTTCGTTAATTTCGTTTAGCTTTGGAAATAGCTTTGGCTGTAATATTTTAAGAAAAGTATGGACAAGTTTCGTTTTTTGTTCTTGGGAGATCGTAACGCCGGACAATTCTAAAACATACATTTTATAGTACATAATTCTAGTATAGATCGTGGTGTTGCCATCTCTAGAACAGGTCATTCATTATAAATAATAAATGAAAAGCATAAAATAACTCTGAGTACTGGCTTATACAGCTTTTAGGTTTGCTAATTTTTGTTCAGCCTTTGTAACTTGACACACTGAATTAATTAGCTTAATTACTTTAATTGTTTCTAAACGATCAAAATACATGTGTTGTTATTGCGGCATCATTCATCGCAATATAAATCTACCCGTGTCTATTTTGGAATTGTAAACAGAGTATATTCGCTAGTTACCTGTATGCCGCCTGAATCAAGGTCAAATATTTCTAATTTTTTATTTTAGACAACTAAATTACTACCGGTAGAGTCATAGAAATCAAAAAACCGCAAGTTGCAATTCTTGAAGTAAAAAAAGTTAACTCATATAATGACTAATATGATTGGTTCAGTCGATATTGTTTATTTCTTCAAAATTCAAATTTTTATTTTTTTATTCCTAAAAATTGATTTTAATCAAAATTTTGTGCAGCAAAGATTCATGTAGTGGCGATGCTAAAAATCGATTTTTGCAAATAGAATGGTAAAAAATACGAATTTCAGCAAAATTAAAAAGGACAATCTAGCCCATTATATTAGTCTCCTCCACGCTCAATTTCAGCTTTTTCCGTAAAAAACTGTAGACGCCAGAACGATCCCCGCAATGTGACTCCTTGACCTTTGACCTCTTTAAATTGCAACTTCCGGTTTTCAGGTTTTAATCGACTCTACTGGTCTCACTTTGGAAGTCTAAAATTAAAAATTAAAAAACTTTGATCATGATTCACGGCATTTGGTGAGGCATTACACTTCATGGTCATGCTGGTAAAAATGTTAATTAAAGTGATTTTTTGCAAGAAAACCGACAATCACAAATTAACTTTGGTACATACGCAGATATTATCACACCTTAAGATGGAGGGACCTGCGAGATGAGACGATTCAATAATTAAATGCTGTTACTGTACATTTTAAAGGTGACAACCTAAGAGGCTTATTTACTTGATTTATTTAAATTTCTGTATCATTAAAATCAATCAGTTGAGTTTGTTCTCTTTTGAGAAAATGTGGACACTCATTAAACGATGGTGACACAAAATATTAAGCTTATTAAAATTCATCTAACATTTTTTCATTATTTTTCACCATGTAACAAAAAACCACACATACAATTGCAGTTTTCCAATCTAAAATTTCATATAATAATATAACATAAAGTAATGTGCGTATCAATGTATAATTTGAAAACATGAATGATTGAAAACGCATAGATAAAAATCCATAATATGCAAAACGTCGATGTCGTGAAATCACATACACAGAAAATACCTAATACTCTTTGCATTTGCTTTACTATTTTTTAAATATTTACATTATCGGCATCACTAAATTTGCATCTGTACACCTACCTTTTGTTGAATAACTAATGCATTGGTAATTTCTCATTGAAGGATGGAGTAGTCGGTTTAGAAATTTAGTATCTTCTTATCATTCAATCGTTTGGCAAATATTATGTATTTTAAAAAACAAACGGGACAGTGTAAGCAGGCAGTTTGTTCTTAGGTTATGTCATCTTAATAAGCCACCCATATACAAAAAAATGCATGAACGTATGAAAGTTTTAGTTTCTTAAGACAGATTTGATTACATCAAAGGTGTAGTTATCTATGTATAAAACGTTGGGAGAATTCATCAAGGCTAGCACATTGAATAATAACTCATGGTTGAATTTACTAAGAAATTTAGATATTATTTTTATTACGACGTTGATGTTTTATACATCAAAACGCTTGAAAATGCTCTTTAAAAATATGACAATTTGATTTATCATTGATTACGTCAGTTATCGTGCAAAACATTTAAAAGAAGGAGTTGATTGTAAATTTTAAAACTTTGAATACCTATCCCTATCTACAAATTTGTTAAAAAATCTAAGATGATGAAAGTTTTGTAAATGCCAATATTTTGTGTTGTCATCAAATCTAATGTAAACTACAAGAGCAATTTTCATAAATACGTCTTTAAACATTTATTTGAACTAGCTTTTGAAGTATAAATGCCTACTTGGAGTAAAAATGATTTAGAAAGAAACCATTTTTTCTTAACTGTCAAACTTTCATAATTAAAACTGGGAAATTTACTTGAACGTTTAAAGACAGAGGAAGTGTATCGCGGAGCTCAGCATGTCGGAGGGAATGAAAGAGTTCAGCATGTTGGAGGGAATGGAGGAGTTCAGTATGTCGGAGGATAAGGAGGAGTTCAGGATGTTGGAGGGAATGAAAGAGTTCAGCATGTCGAAGGGGATGGAGAAGCTTACCATGTCGGAGGGGATGGAGGAGGTCAGCATGTTGGAGGGAACGGTAGAGATCAGCTGGTCGGAGGCGGTGAAGGAGAAATTTTTTAGAATTCCATGCCTTTGAATTCCATAATAAAATAAAACTTATTTTAAATATTTTATTTGAGTAAAAATATTTTACAAACAACCGAAAAAAGCAGTAAAAGAATAAAAGTATTTGTAGTTATAATTAATGTATGTTTTGCATTTATTATTCAAAATTGTATTTTATCAATTTATAAATTGAGCACCAAACTGTGTTAGATTCCTACTTATCATGAAGGTTCTATATTACTGTTAAAAATCCCATAATCGGTATTAAACTAATTCCTTTTTTTACAAACAAAGAGATCAAATATGTTCAAATACATTGTATGCAAATGATTTTATTTATAAATGAATTCTACAGTAACAAAATGTAATGATTTTCTTGTAAGTTGCACAAAACCGAATCATGCTTGCACAAGCTTTAACAGAATTCATTACTGACTTAATATTCATTAACAAAACCATTGCACATAAATTTACTCCTCATTAGCAAAGAATTACTCCATGCTGAAATCTCATTTTAAATACTGTAAATATGACACTGGAAGGCGTGTGTAAAGACATTTGTTTCGTTAGTATACCTGGCAAGTTTCAAAACTGTTCAAGCTGCTCAAATTAAACGCTGGCCGGCATATAGCAAATATGTAATCGTAGATAACAACCGCTGTAAATTATGGTAATAATTTTGTAGAACTTGTTCCATAAAAACTTGTCTATTATGTTTCCATAAAATTTTAAACATCTGTAAATATTAATTACGCTCAATTAAAAAACTTTACACGTTCGTTGATATTTCATTGATAGCAGCATTTGTTATACTGTTATTTTTTGCATCCTCCACACTAAACATTCCTTCCAATCTTCGTCTTCGAGGATAGCTCTGTCGTGCCAACATACAAAAACCGGCATTGTACTTTTTCAAGTTATTCATAAAAATCATTGGATCTTTAGTATAATTGAAGCTTAATTATTACACAAAACGTTACGATTATCATTTTCTCGGCCTGCATATCCTGGCCATATATTAAACGACAAAACGCGGCACAATTTGTTTAAATGATGCTGCAGTTAGCCAAATGGACGACATCGTGGAGTATTATGTTAAAGTTTCAGACAGTATTTTTTTGCACGACTACTGTTTTATGCTCGACTTATGTTTCCCGATTGCCTAAAATCTAGGGCAATAGCAAGGTCAAGCGCTTTTTAATTAGCAACAATTTTTTTTCTCGAGTTGTTTTGTGGATAAAATAGGTCATTACAGGTCTGGTGTAATTAAATAATAAAACATTATTCTGGACTGTCACAGCAACTACCGATATAATGACGTAATTGATAATTTTTTCTGTCTTACTTACAGGTGCATGCAGTTATGTTTAAACCATATTTTTCTATATTGTATATCTCTTTACACAGAAAAGCGAAATATTGCATGCCTGATGGTACATTGTCGCTTACTTTTTGTAAAGGTTGGATTTCATTCTTCAAACCATCAGGCATCAGGTTTGACTAGCCCATTAGTCTAGAGTGGACGAACCGTCGTACGATATATTTGGGAAGACCAAATTGTCAATAGGTTGCTCTATGGCTGTAGCCACTCCAACGCTAATTTGACCAGGGAAGGCAAGAATGGGACCTTTGACTTGAAATGGTTAGAGAACTAGGAGGTGTTTTATTCGTTCTTTACTATTTTAAACTAAAGATATGATTTTTTTGTTTTTGGAATAAGAAAATGTTTCGTTGTTGACATAAACAAAGCAATTTCAAGAAAATAAAGAGCACTGACAACCAAATTCGTACGTATAATACAACTTTAAGTACAAAGATTCGAGTTAAATATTTAAACAATCATGGTTTTTTGCTACTAATTTATTTTACATTGTCATCTTTTATATTATCTCATTGTTGCCTAAGCTTCTTTTGTCATATTATGCCCGATGCTACATGCGTAAGCAAAACTTTTACGTTTAGATTGCAAACAAATCAGGTTTGTATAGCTGACTTCCAAACTTGACCTGAAATAGTAACAACATGCGTCATGTGTGTTGAAAATGAAGATAAATTTAATGCTGAGATCATAGTAATAATGTCCTGGCAGATGGCAAAAAAGCTATTTCAAAATTAGTTAGTAGAAAAACTGGTTCATTTGCCGATTACTAGCTTATCGGCGCTTACTTTGCACAACTGAAAAGCATCTTATGAAAATTATAATTGATGCTAATACTCAATTTTAAATTACTTTTTAATCATTACAATTTCCTATGATGTGATCGCAAATCTAAAGATTTAAAATAAATAAATCAAAGCACCTCAATTAAGATTTTGCTAAGTTTTCAGAAAAATATTTTAATGGAGTCAGTGTTAAGTATTTTGGTGATATCCAAATACATAAAGGAAACATTGGTATACATTTTTTTGATCTTATTTTTAATTTCTTTTAAAACTGATTGATTTTATAATATAAATCACAGGCAAGTAACTTAATACGATCATATTAATATATCATTTAAAATGAATCTAAAATATGCAAACAGCAAACCGTGTAAACAAAAACCGTTACAAACCTTATAAATTATATGACCTTCAATTATATGATAAATTAATTAGGCATGTCATAAAGTGTCCCCAAAAACAGGTTTGGTAGTTGTTGATTTTATTTGATTACTCTTTTCAATTTGAATTATAGTATAAATTTAAATGGGAAATGTAACGTGTTTAGTAAATCAAGGTTTCATTTCTATAAATAGAAGTACGTTTTGACCTGAACTCGGATCCTCGCAGGGGATTTTATTACTTGAATTCAAATGTGGTTTAGATCAAAAATTCTGGATTACACAAAATAAAATGAAATAACATAAAACGAGCAGGCAGCATACAAAAAATGCATGTGGTTTTTCAACGATTTGCTCTTCTCGCAACTCCGTTGTGGGCAAATAGAGAGGACACAGTGGAAACTTAAGATAGTTTATTTTACATCCTTCTGCCTTTTCTTTGAGATGAGTTATTTACTTTCTTTTCTGTTTCCATATAATTGTATTTTTTTCTCGTAGCACTTTTGATTGAAACATCTGTTTTTCTCGAAATACGCAAAATCTCCTAATTTGAATTTGTCGGTGTCATAAAATAACTAAAATCTAATTTTGTCTGTACGGTATGTTGTGGATTTTCTTCCACATTCCAGAAGAAAAGATGATGAAAATGATAACATTGGCACACAGAAAGAAAACGTGTTATATTTTATATATACGTGGAGGTTTTTTTATATTTTCAGAGTGATTGTTTTGTAAATTTCTCAGGCGGATTCATAGCTATTGATTTTAAATTTTCATTATTGGTTACACTAAGCATTGTACTACATTA
>JAQFYG010002641.1:0-14205 GCA_034694325.1 Entomobrya corticalis
CTTATAATTATCATTGGACTATTAGAGACCGTACCCAAGCCCAACAAGAGGCAGCTGGCAGACACCCTTTAAATTAACCTTATCTGATTTCTCTCTTTTCGTCAATTTACCGTTACTGCTATATTTACATACTTTTAGTCTCTCCCAACAGAGATTTGCCCAGTTCACATTAAGAAATGCATAAACTATAATTTCATCTCATAAATTCAATCCGGTCTTAGAATCTCAGACAGCAAAAGTAAACGCAATATGTATATAAAAGTCCCTTCTTTATCATAAGATCGGATGATCGGCTGATTATAATTATCTTTTTAACCAGAGCTGTCGTCGGCTTGATAAACATGTCTGACTACATTTGGTCTACACCTAATATAAATAAATAAAATGCGAATATTTTCTGGGAACGTCATAGTACAAACTTTATGAAAAAGAGCTTTCAACTTCATTTGTCAAATTATTTTTTTATAGATAATTACAAAATGGAAAGATTTTAAAACTTAGCCCCACACGCGTTTTGTCTTTCTTTGAAAGTAATAAACCTGAAATATTGTCTATTATTTATTGAAAGTAGTATTGGAAATTGTAAAAAGTTGATTATGAATATGAATTTATAGTTAAAGAAATAGTTAATATCAAAACAATATTGAGTGTGAGTACTTTTCTAATACTTACATGAGTTTTTACAAAATGCATAACTATCGTCAGTTTCTCAGAGAGTTGGGTTATAATAAAAATGTTACCTTGAAGCTACCGACTTTACTTAATGTTACTGAAGATGTGAGTCAAGGTTGCGCTAGCATTTTGAACAGAAATAAAAGGCCTTCATTCTAACGCACAAAGCACGGTATACTTTGAATTGAATTGGTAGGTACCATAATATTATAACTAAAGAAGCGCAAAGCACGTTTTATTTCCTTTTTCATTGAGAATGGGATGACATTATAAACAAAAGCCGGTACTAGCAGGCGGAAGTAATTTAAATTGATCGTATAGTTTTTGCACATGAATATTATTTATAGAAAATTGCCGATAATTAATAAAAAATAAGTTGCAAGTGCACGATAAATGCATCCCCTTGTACCTGCATCAAAATGTATTGCAAAAATCGCTTCACACGTTAGAAACTCCCATTTTTATATTCCATAATCAAAGAAGTACGCATTTTATTGCAGCGTCGATTGCATCGAAATATCTGTGTGTACACCGCGCTATACTCATTACAGCCAAAAGCAGAACATTTTAAGGTTGTGTTAACAAGTGCGCCTAACATTCTACTTAAAAATGTAATGACTAATAAAGGCTAATTAATGTACCTAACGGTAATTTATCTCATCTTTTTGGCCGTGATGAATTTGAAAAAGAGAAATTGTTTGTTTTCTACAAGAGTAAGTTGCTTTTGTCTTTCCTACAATTTTTAATGATAAAAAATAAAAATAGGTTTTTTGCGTGAATAGAAATGGAAAACGAATTGCTCAGATGTCATTTTGTCAGTGACAGATTGCATTCACAACTCATTTACTTCATAATAGCTTTTCTTCAAAGAGGACATTTTTAATTTAAATTTAATAGACAACAAAAACGTAAGGTACACGAAAATATATATTCAACTATTATGCGTTAAAAGGCGAGTTTCATAAAAATACATTTGTATTTATTCTGAAATTTTTTGTTTAGAGATTTTGGCTTAGGTATATACACGAACCGACTATCTGCATACTTTTCCACTGATATCAGGTGTCGAAAGATAGCACAAGTTACTTGTTTGGTCATTTGGTGTGCAATCGAGGATTATTTACGTGTAACAGACAACAACGGCAATCCTACGCACTAATCAAAAAGAGCTGACATCGTCATGAGCCAAGCCAAAGAAAAAATATGTAAAGTTAAATTTAATATGCCAGTTGACACAATAAAAAGAACACGATCAGTGCGTGGGATGAAGAATCCGTAACGTAACCTCTAGAAAACGAAGAGGAGAACAGCAACAATGTCTATAAGAAGGTTGTTTATACGCCTGTAATATGAATCGCTAAAAACGAAATTTTATATTTGATACTCAATGTACCAATGTAAGTTGGAAAATAATCATGATCAAGGATCTAAATAGGGAAATATTATAATACGTTTACAAAGTAATAATTAAGAAACAATAAAAAAGTACTTTTGAAAAAAGGAAGGAATATTGACGAAGCTGAATTGCAAATTCATGAAAATATAAATTGCAGTAAGCAAAAATAGATCAAAATGCCCAAACAAGTGGACATAGATATTAGAATCAGATTTTTTGCAATCAATTTTATAAAGTTCCCAATTTTTGAATCATATTTTATACACGTGATTTAGTCAGACATTAGAGAAATATAAAATATCAGTTGTTAGCAATAACACACATTTTAACCAAAATTTTTGATGAAATAAAAGGGTGGATATGAAGAAAATGTAAAACAAGCCAAAAGGTGAAGTACGATGTGATTATGTAGGCTTCGAAAGGAGAGCTAACTTTCAAGGATTTTTTTGAAATATAAGAACATATATTATATTTGTTATAAGGCACTATTATAATTACATATGCTATATATAATTTTACTTGCGTAAACATATAAAAGAATCAAATAAATTGAATCAAGCTACGACAAAAAATATTACAAATTGTGAAGACACACAATGTTTAAAGTATTCCAGCCAAAAATATGTTACATGAGTGGTTGGTTATGAAATGTCTAAATGCACTGTTGGATCATTCTGATTCAACATGAAAAGCTAAAGATTGTAATCTATTAGGGGCATTATTTATTTGTTTATTTATTTGCCTATTAAATTCACAGTCCACAGAATCTTCTTTTCTGATAACACGGGTCATGGATTAATTCTTTGACAAAAACAGAGCGTTTACTCTAAATAATCATGATAATTATTCGCAAACTATTATTTAGATCTGACCATCCGCATCCTACAGTAGAAAGAACAGCACGCGTGCATGTACAATTTACAAACCACTGAATGCCCAACCTAATTTAAAATTAATTCTAGCTACTCTTTTGATTCCTACTGTTCGTTAATTAATTGGAATTAGATTAACTTGTTTTTAATTTATGGTAATAAATCATCATCGACTTTAATGTGCGCAAACTAAAAGAAGTTTTAATACCTGTTCATGATTTTTTGTTGATAAATTCATGTATCAAATCAAAGATGATGATAAGCAATGTTTTTCTGTTCTGATAAAGTTGGAGTATTTAGCATTTTTAATACTTTGTGAGACTGCAATGATAAATAAGCTATTTAGGATAAAAGATCAATAATAATTATAATGTATCTAATCTTTACTTTTTCATTTCGTGCTGCCGCTTAATCACTGATATTACTAAAAGTAAAGTTTACTTTTTTCTATCTTAACACTCGCGCATTAAATATTTGCAAATACATACGTCGTGCTTGGCTAATTACATTGATGTTGCGGTAAAGTAAACACTACCATCATGATATGCTTACAATTGCTCACCATTAATCCCCATGCAAGTGGAAAATTGATGCTAGATGTAATCAAATGAATATCTCAGAAAAAAACACATTATTTTTTTACATCCGGCCAGCACGCAAAATACGATGAATGCATATTTATACACAAACAGTAACTGCCACCCCAAAGTGTAGACGATATCATGTCAAATTTCATTCAGAACATTAAAACGCACAGGAAGTAAATCGACGATGGTGGGGCTTTAGTGTGAAATAAACACAGATTTCATGGATAATTAAATCATTTAAAAAACACTTGCCTAGTGCCAATGCATAACATGCGTTTAACAGGTCAGTTATGTTTACTATTCTTGGACTAACAGCACCAGACAAATATACATACCATCCTTCAATATCATATCATTTGTTAGAAATTACCGCATTGTATAGGTATTAAGAGATTTTTTCTTAATGATTTCCTGCACACATCGAGAAGATAACAATAAAAATGTCGCAAATTTACAAAGTTTTTGATTGAAAGCAGACTGTTTAGGTATGGATGTGCAATAAATTCTCTCATAATATGTAGCTTTTCTATATCCTATGAAAAATCTACAGCGTATCATTTTTCTGTAGTGATATTTATTTAAAAATTTCCGACAAAATATATAGACGTACTTGACTTTAAATTTTCCTAAAATGAATAATATATCTATTCTCATCATTAATTTTGCAAAGAATCTGAACCTTTTGGATACAAACTTTCCTATATTCTCGTTAACGATGAATTTCTTCATCATCATTATCATAACCATGATAAAATATCACACAAAACACTACTAAAATTGCTTCTATGTAGTACGTACTAAAATACCTTTAAGGGCAGATGTTCAAAATTGTCATGTGGGGCAAATGTGTGGGTTGTTGTTGTGAATGTGTGGAGTATAGAAATTGATTACGCCGCAGACCAAGTTATGCACGAACAAAATAATGTGCAAAATAGTTTCAATTGTTGAAGTAGAATTTCTTTAGACATTATTATAACCCATCATTTATATATGATCTTATGTACTCAAATGGTCATATCGCATTAAAATGTGAGCAAAGTTCATTGTCTGTGGGCAATGAAACTCTGTGTACAGTTTTACGAGTTACGTGAACAAATGCGTTGGTGTATTTCAAAAAACCTCTTCTATATTTAAAGGCATATATCGTGTTAACAAAGAAACCCTATTCTATAGAGAACATCACATCATCTCTTTTTGTGGTCACAGCTACTCTTGGCACAAGAAAACACATCTATCTGAACACACACGAAATGAGGTAGAAGTCTCCTAAGAGTCTCAAATTATGATTAAATATTGACATTAAAGCGCAATAATGGAAACGTGCTTCTTTAGCCCGTTGTAATTGTACATGTGAATTTTTACTGAAAAGAAAATCCTTCAATTTTGTGGGCAAAAAATAGTTTTTACAGCAAACTTGACGTTAATTATATGATAACATAACTTTGTCTTGTTCCTAAACCGTTTTGCCCTGCCCTCAACTGAGAAAGTAGTATAAAATTCACTTCATGATTTGAACTTTACGGCAGTAGTTTTTCATGATTATTATTAGGCATGTATGTACGCGCTATATTAATGAAGAAAGTGTAAGCAATAAACATATTATATTCGTCCTTCCTGAACTCCCATTCAATTTTCTTATATAACCGCAAATTTACTCACATTAAAAAGTTATATGATCCAGAGACTTTCATCTATAGTACGTGTTCATCATTCTGCAATGATTTAACCTCCCATTTTCATATTGTCTCGAAAACTAGTGAGCAAATTCAAGTCAGGATTAGCAAAGAAAACTTGAAACGAAACGATAAAGTATACCTACGTATATGCAAATAAACTTGCGTCGATTTGATCATCTCTCATCAAAACGTACATGGTATCCCATTATTGGGCAATGGCCTTTGTGCAAAAGCAGTTATCATCGCATCCATTCACTTGAAAAATCTGCATGAAAAGAATATATCATATTCAGAGCGTATAAAACGGCTACTTTAAAATCTTGCAAACCCTGCCTACACGGTAATTATATTACATGATACCACTCTGGGCATATTTATTATTTACATAACCTGCCAAATGTAACTATAAGCTAGTTCAGGAAATCAAAAAACATAAAAATGAATGCCACAAATATGCCGACCGATAAAACTAGCTGTAAGTGTTCATTAAAAGCAATTTAAGTTCTTCTGTTTTAAAGGCAAATGCTACAAAGGATTTCTGTAGCGCGGCTGTTATTATAATTTACAATTTCAAGAGATGTAGTCAAGTTTCCTTACATTTAAATTCAAAAATCGTAGTATTTGATGGATTTTTCATGTAGTACAACAGCTAAAGATTTCACTGAGAAACAGATAGAGAGAGATGAAATTCGACTTATTTCTAGCATCAAATCGCTGTTGGAAGAGTCATTATTAACATTCGACACGGTTGACGAAAATGTCTTTTTAAAAGCTCATTTGTAAATGATTTTGCATAACACCTTTTCAGATGACATGTTCGATAGGGATAGACTGTCGATAATGATGACAACGCTGTCGCCTTCTTTATTTGTATAGTCAGCCTTAAAATAAGTTGGCAGTCAACCATTTCTTCCGTATTCGTATTTTAGTTTGCATTGCTGTTACTGTACTGTTACTTTTAAATATACTTAAGATAATTGTATGCAGCTACTGTAAAAACTTTTGAAAAACTAAAAACTGCCGTGAAGAATGCATTATTTACCATACAAAATTTGATACAATGCTATGGGAGTTTTCAAAAGCCTTCACGATCTTTACTCACGGTAATTAACGCTCTTGATTACCATCGTCATCATTTCAGTTTCAGTTTAAAACAAGATGTCGTTCAAAGCCAAATCAGCATTTAAATCACTCCTGTCTTGTCGATGTAATCTATATCTGTATAAGCTTGAATGAAATTCTCTTCTGATTTGTCAAAACTGAAAGCAAAGTGAGTCGATAATAACTTGGTTGAGTAATCGCAGCACAGCAGTAATCAGTACCATAACCTCTTTTTGAAAAAACGACAGCGCAGCAATAACCGCCGTTTGTTGACTAGTGACAAATGCATTTTTATAATGACAGGCTCAAAATCCCTATATTGTGCAAGGCAATTATTATTAAGTGAGCATACATACATATACTTAATTCCCTCCTACTCAAAATTAATTATTGTTTTGAAATTGCATTTAAGCAGTTGCTCGCGGCTTTCTATGTACATAAGTATAATAATAAAAATCTCATTTGAAATGGTACATTGAAAAGTGAGTTTTCTGTCAATTATCGCCATGTTCTTTGTCTTTCGAAACTTTCGTCGTAAAAAATTTACACTCGCCTTTTCTTACATTTTCAGTGACGCTTGGTCGTTTATCATTTAAAATCATTAAATCCATAAGTGTTAATTTCTTATAGATTTTGCCCCTGTATTGTGCACTATCCATAACTCTATATTATAATTAGTATTCTTAGTTATGCTACTATTGCTACTTACATCCAAATTCTCTGACATTTAGTGACACTTCTTGCTCTTCGACAGGTTTCCACTTGCCATTCACTATATTTGTGTATATACGAACACGAAAGTATGAGCTCCAAGGATGACCTTCGTCTTCCTTCGTGTCCTTCCAACAGTCATTCGCGTCACTGTAATAGACGCCATCAGTCTTTGATGAACCCCCGCCAGTACTGGCACCCCCACCAACTTTACCAAATTTCCACAATTCCCCTACAGGACCATCATCGTCCACACAATCTTTCACTTCAATCAGACTCGCAGCCGAGGCCACAATCTCCACCATAATGACAACGAAGCTGACTCTCTGCTAATCTATTTTTATACTGGATACTAGACGGCCACGACAATGACAATATATTTTGTCTGTGTGAAGTAGCACTAGAACTACACTGTTTTATTATTTTCCACTTGGTCGTGCACTCTTGCTGTTGTGGTCTCCATCCTTTGTTGTGCACGAACAGTTCTTTCCGACAGATATCCATTGAAACATTTGTTCTCTTTTTTTATCAAATAAAATTACAGAAGCATAACGGAAGGTGTTGGATTTGGTTGATGAAGATGATACTACATTGTATTCTATTTGTTTTTAGAAATGGTACTCATCATTATCATCACCCCGCAAAAAACGTTATCTTCTATTCATATGTATTATTGCGTTTTTACAAACCAGCAAAATACCGCCTTTAATAAAGAATACACATATATTATAGACCCACTCTAGGGTAAATTTCTTTGTCATTAAAAATCTCACAAGAAACCAAGAATTGCAGATTCATGCCACTTTAGTGAACAGCACTACACAAATAAAATTAAACCGTGCACAAACTTTTTGAGAATTTTAGACCATTTTAGTGAATTTGAAACTCAACCATTTTTTTATGAAATATCAAATAAAAAATATATTTTTCAGTTTATAGCAAATGCTTGAAAATGTCTTCCTTCCCTTTTTGCAAAACAACACCGTAAACTATTGTAAGTAGATGTCTGCTCAACACTTTTTGAAGCAGCAATTTTATGCGAAAATTGCAAATAAATTAACTGCTTACAGGGACACACATTGTGCTTCTCTTTTTATCACTTGCTTCCTGCTGTGAGCCTTGCATTTTAGAAGCAATGAAAAATGCTAAAAAAATGATCATGCTGATTTTTCCGAAATTCTTCATAGGGACCTCTTCTCAACCATTCCAAAAACACAGCATTGTGAAACATTATGAAGAAGAAGAATCAAGGGTCCTCTCGTATCTTCTTCTGTTTCTGTGTTCATGTTTCCATTCCTCCCGATTTCACACAGCAAATTACGGCAAAAACTCAAACCTTGATCATTTGTCTTAAAACAATGCAATTTCAAAAGAGTTTCTTAATTCAAGCCACTGTCACTTTTTAAAGTATTGTTCGACCCAAGTTACAACCGTTTCAAATGCTTTTTTCACTACATGAATGAATGATTATGCTCTGCTTCGGAGTTTCTTTACATTTTACACGTTTTTTGTCTCGATCGTTCACTCGTAACTCACACGTTCGCTCACGAAAACAATTACAATTGCACAGACATTCAAAAGAGTCTTTGATTCCAACAAGCTTATAACTACTACTATGTATCTAACGAAGCATTATGATGGGAACTAGCTCGCACACTGAAATCACAAACGAGGATCTAAAAAGTAAAAATTACTACAAGTGATAAAAAATATAATAATCATACCGTGTCTGGGTATAAGTACATAGCACACGTTCTAATAATAAATACCTAAGCATAATCATGAGCTAGGCAGTCTATAACTGACTTAAATAAGGAGTTTAATATAAAAATGAATTGTTGTTTTACTTATAAAGTAGGCTAGTAGTAGTAAAGGGTAATAAAATTCATATAGGCAGCGGATCTGATGTTAGGTAACAAAGGAACGTTCACTCTCTATGTCTTTTACTATTGAACACAACAACATGCAATCAAAGGTATGTAGAAAATGGTCTGCAATAGTGCAATCTCAAATCTGCATGCGTAAATCAAGTATCAACGATTTGCTACGCATAAGTACCAAGAAGAGAGATATATATATATGTATAGTGGTGGTGTGGTGAGCATTATGGTAGGTTTTCCATCTTTCAACAATAGCCACAGTATCGCACTATCGAGCTGATGAGGTTAATAAGAGGGAACAGAATAATAAATGAAAGCTTGTCTGTCCACATCTATTTAACTACTGCAATGAGCTTCCGTTTAGCAAGAATATGAGTTAATGCTAAAAGTCCCTAGACAAATAAACTGCCTATATTGCAATTTTTCATTCGCAGGATTAGTTGCATGTTTGTACTTTTAAAAGTACTCTTGTTCTGATTACAAGTACACTGCGTGGTTGCATTATCGTCACTTGCATTTTTTATCGCAATGTATCAAGTATCAGCCCTTTTTGAAGTATTTGCTTTTCCATAAATATGCAAGTAGACGTGTTCATACACGTGCTTGCAGTGTGCATGTTAAAGGGTCTCACACATAATAAAAAACCAAGAGAAGATAAATACCATAATAATAGTTCACAAGTTAGTCATATCCATAATGGTTAAGCGAGTTGCTTTATAATTTGTAATGACCATAATGTTAGAGACTAAAAGTGATGTACCAATAATATGAGATGCCACCTTTATTTTAAGCAAATAAACATGAATGAGTTACGAAAAATATATAGATTAATTACAGGAAGAGGGAAATTTGTTGGTTGACTAACTTAACAATGAAATCTACATAAATATTTGAGAGTAGTAAAAAAATCAATAAAAACTCTCTGCTTTCCGCGTAAATATTTACAGGACAGGCATCACCATAATATTAGCATGTCTATATTTATAATATATATTTAAGGAACTATAAGCGCAAACAAAAATTCGAGCTAAATATTTGACTGGCTAATTTGCTCACGCGTCAAATACATGCAAAGTTGATTATAGGGTATATCAGACTCACAAAAAAACAAGAAGCAACAATGGAAGGGATGATGATCATAATTGTATAATGATATGATAAGTTACACACAAAAGACGAGGATGCATCACATCATATTATTATCATCATTTTTGAATTACATTACACGTACTAAAATAACAACAATGAAATCACCATCAGCTCAGTTAATAAAATGACAACACCTTCTTAATGATAAATTTGCTTAATATTTATTTCATGTTTGCCATTGATTATGATAGTGACGATGACGTGATTTATTCAAAGAATTGACCACATGGGTTACATTAAAGATATATTCAAACAAAAAACAAAAATGCACGTTTTTTTAGATTCAAGCAACTTTTTAACTTCGGTATTTTATCTTCTCTTCAAGTACAACAATATTTTTGCACACAATGCCACCACAACTACCACATCTTTACTGCATTGATTGGCTCTCTTGTTTACTGCGATGCAACCATTTTACATACCACCAGCGCGATTTTGTTTATTTAATAGTAAAAGATGAAGTTGTATATAAACTGCTAACTAACAAGGACTTTTGAAGTGAGCGTCCTGTCGCTGCGATGTTGTCGTGAACTCTTAGTAATGTCGACTGTCTTCAATGGAGAGTAATATGAAGCGATCATGCAATGCAGTTTGCCATTGTTCATGGGTTTTGATCACCATCAATAACATACGGCATGTACTTACTACAATGAAACTTAACACATGATAATGTTATGTTAGTCGTGTAGAAGCCGAGCTGAAGTACAGGACAGATAGGTTTTAATGATGATCATCATTATATCCGAACATTCAACAAGACAGTATTCAAAGTTAGTGTGTTCCTATGTGTTAGGGTTGAATTTTGATTCGAAACCCCAAACAGGCAATCGTATGAAATGTGCGAACAATAATGTTGAGTTATTGAATCAGTCTATATGATTGTAACAAGTCGTAATAATAACAATACTTTGTGCAAGTTTGTATGAAACCAATGATGAGATTGAGAATCTCAATTTGAGATAGGTATTACGAACGAGTAATACGTATTTGCTTGCATCCTTATTCCTTCTATGGATCTTGCATGTATAATGATTTAGCAGCTTACCCACAAACTTGAATACAATGGTCTCTGGCTGATGTGATGTTGGTAAACTTTATACTGCAACAACTTGTCACATTCATATAAAAATTTACTTGTAAGCAAGAAATACTGAAATTCAAAAGATTCATGATTTATTTAGGCATCAAGGCACAACATTATTATATGTACATTAAGATAGATGGATAGGTATACGCATTCATAATATTGCCAGTGTAGACTTTTATGGAGGTGAATACCTTGAATAAAAAGGGTTGAAAGAAGAAAGGACTGAAGACGACAACAGTGACGATTCATACCATACAAACACACTAAGTAAAGCAATAAGTAATGTAATCGCCCAAAGGTAAAATATGCCACGTAAATGCTCATTGCTTGCTCATCAAAACAGCAGATATTCATCCAACCATTAAGTTTGTGCTATTAACAATGTTATTGGTCCTGATCAGCAAGATAGGTGAACGCATGTCAATTGCATTGCAAGCGATGTCTTATTTGCCATAAGACCTGTAAACTGCAAAAGAAAACTAACCTGAACAATATTTCAAATGATACATTTGTTAAAGATTAAGATTTTAAAGAAATATGATTTTGTCCTAGTCATCTTAGTCCCGAATAAGTTATTAGCTTTTCTTTTAGCTTTTTCAAAGTAACGAATATTTTGGAAATTAAGGAAATTTCAGTGTAGTTATAAGTACTTATATTTTTCAGTATGTCGCTCTAACAAAAAAATCAAAAATTACTGTGACGTATTGCAGATCCATAAAGAGTTTTCAAGGATTGTGAGCGCATTTTATTACAACGTGGAGCATTATTACATGTATACGTCATACACGTAAATATAATAATGTGTACGAGCATTTTTGTCGTGCGGAGAATGTACGAATGTACTTGTAGTAAACATCTAAACACTAGTAAATTTATAACGTAGCTAGAGTTGAAAATAGTCAACGATTTGAGTGGTACACTTAATTGTGTTAAATTATTTTGAGTTGTGGGTTCAACGTTAATTAAATTTAAACCAAGTAGGCACATACAATGTGTTAGCATGCACTGTAGAATACTTTGGGAATCGTAAATGTAGGTGCATGTTTCATAGATTTCAGTAACGTACACATAAACTGGATTTCATATCACCAAATTGTGCTTTTGTCATTGAATCTTCTATTTTTGGCTAGAGAAAATGTAACTTTTTCTTGTTGCATGAACAACTTTGGTACTACTTCATACTTAATTTTAAGATACGGTCCACTTGGACTACTATGTTGCAGCAATGCACAAATGACAAAATATTTTCAAGAGGTTTATCCTTTTTCTGCTGATCATATAGTATAGTATATAGTCGAGCATAAACAAGAACATTACTTGCTTGGCTCAGCAGTGGTCACAAGTAAGCTTACACTCTTACATAATCTTAATGAATTGATGTACTGAATGAACTTGGACGAAACACAACAGGGGGCAAATCGATGAATCTCAAAAGCTTAAAAGAAAGCTACCTAACAGTAATAATAAAATTATCATCATATAACATTTTAGCACTTCAAAGTTCTCGTCTCCTTTGTATTAAAACGACAAGAAGGTTTGCCATCCAAAGTCATACAAGTAGTTGTACGTGGAAAAAGATTTTCAAAGATATCAAAAACGAGATTTTAAAATCTAGATTCAATTTTTTTTGTAAAAATGCTGAAAAAACTAAATTAGGTAATGTCATTCAATGTTATGATGTCACCTTCTGTAGTGGTGTAAAAGATGAAAAAACATGATTGTCTGTATACAAAATAGAATAAGTAATGTTCCAGAAAGATGTATTAAAATTACTGAAGCTTAATTTTAGATTTTTGAACTTTACATCAAGAGAAATTTACTCTTCTTATAAACCAAAATATATATGCATATTAAAAGTATGTAAGTACCCATAAATCTGTGTACAAGAAATGAAAAATACACAATGCTTTATGTACTATGGGCATTATAAATTGCCTTTTTGTAATAATCCAGTTTTTATCAATACCTTGACTTACTTCCATTAGCAAGTCGACTCCTTGTCAAAATGAGTCAAAAGGATAAAAACTGGATCCCACACGGAACAACATGTTCCTTGTTCATTTGTTATAACCTGAACTCAACTCTAAGAACACACCTTTCTTCATTTGTGACATTCAGACAGCCACTTTCTTGAAGGAGGTGAATATGCCATAATACCACGTGCATCATTGTGGTGCAGGCAGATGTCCTTGAGAATTTCCTACCTGTCTACATAGTATATGGTCTTTTTGTCAATAAACATCTCATGGATAAAACTACCTTAAAGAAACCCGATGGGAAAATATTTGTACTAGTGGCCGGTTTTAAGGAAATCGTAATATGAGAATGGAAAGATATTACCTGCATATTCTTTAATTACTTTGTAAGTAGATACGATTAATCCCGAACTAGTATGCAGGGAATGAGAAATTGGCAAGTGCTTGAAATAGCATTTCAAGCCTACCTATATTAAAATGCATATACTATTTATAATGCATGCTATAAACTGTACAACAAAAATGTTGCGATCGAAATCAAGATAATTTAATTATTCTTATCACTTCTTGCTGCAGACTATATTTTCAAACGATGACAGAAAAAAAATTTGATAAATATGACGATAATTCACTATTACTTATTTCTTACTAAGAATCCAATTCATGTAACAAGACATTCTCTTCCAGATATCTTCTTAAGTAAGCCGATACAAACATTGTGTTTATGTATAAAAGTCTAAATATGGGCCAGCGAAAAGAATTTTACATTATTTGGACTTGAGTAACAACTTTTTGGTTTGCGAAATCACTTTGTTCGTCTATGTTCGTCTTCTAAAGTTGAAAAATGCCTAAATGTTGTTTTATAATGCTGACATATTCGTGAAGAAAATTGAGCATGAAACCATACATGTCAAAACCGCAAAGTCGTAAAAAGTAGAATCAAATATTTTAAGAGTTTAAAATTGCGAATTTTCAATGTGTAAAAAAGTTTAAAAATGGCACTGAAATAAAATCCTGATTATTAACAATAACAATGAACTTCTTACCTTTTTTGTTCGATTTATGAGCATGAGCCTCTCCACTACTTTGGTAGACGTC
>JAQFYG010002642.1:0-14204 GCA_034694325.1 Entomobrya corticalis
AACAGCAGAAAAGCAATTTGCTTAATATTACACAATGATGTATGAAATTTTGTGTTTTAGCTTATAATTGCAAATCTGTTTGAATAGCTACGGTGAATTTTGAGCCTAAGAGATATTTATTGGTTCAAAATTAAGTTTACCTGGCAAACGGATGTACATAATTGTCTAATCGCAATGACTTAAAGACAGAATTATAGGAGATTTGGGAATAAAAAAAATTAATAAAATGTTCCATTCAATGTTCAATGGTCCAATATCCTTTTTTTAATACTGAATTTTTTTTTGTTCAGTTCTGTTTGTTATTACATATACATTGTGGAATCCACAATGGATTTCACATGATTTTGGGTTCCTAAATGAACACGATCTTGAAAAAAAAGAGACACCAGATCCTTATACCCGTTTGTGTATGAAAAAGGCAGTATTCACTCAATCATATTTAGGTTTATTTAAAGCATAAGTGCGCCATACATACATGAATACCCATTTATATAATGGTCAAGTCTACTAAATGTATAGTGGTCATGTCCACTATACAAATAGTGGACAATAGCTATAGATGCCATTTTTTGACTGTCCCCTGCTTGTCCACTATATCGAGAGTCAACTGTAAATGGTCAGAGAAATACGGATATACAGCTACTATTATCAATTCTTTTAATTGAAATCCCAGGCGCTTATCTCTTATTTTATCTTGCTCATTATCATAAATTGATAAGAGACTTTTTTCAACCTTTCTCGAGCTTCTAATTTGCATAATTTGATAAAGGAGTTTTATCGATAATAGAAAAGGTTGAAAAAACTCCTTTATCAAGTTATGCAAATAGGGAGCTCGAAAAAGGTTGAAAAATGTCTTATCAATTTATGCAAATAAGCAAGATAAAATAAGATATAAGCGCCTGGGATTTCAATTAAAAGAATTAATAATAATAGCAGTAAACCAAGCGTTTTATTATATGAAAATATAAGCTTTTTGGGAACTTGCATAGCAAAAAGAATAACGCAGGTGCTGTTTACTTTTCTATGTGATGGAACACAAATTGTCTCAAACTTAAGGTGCCAAGACTTCCAAGCCATCAGCGATGAGCGACTGAAGACACAGAATCAAAATATCTGTCTTGTCTATTGATAAAAATTAGAGATTAACCAAGAAGTTGAGGGAATAAAATATCGTATCATCGTTAGTATAAAATTGATAAACCTATTTATAGTTGTCCAGTGTTTTTCCACTTTCTTTAAATAAATAAGACGTTTTGGCTGGAGAACAGATACAAAATTTTAGGCAGTTTCTGTTCTACTCGAATTCATTATTTGGTTCATTTATCCTCGACATCATTTGGTAAAACTAGCAAAATGTTATGTAACACAAATTACAATGATTTTATTGTGATTGTTTATTTATCAACTTTATTTTATTATTTTATTTAAAAAACAAAGACATTTAAGATAATAGTGTCCTGCGGGATACCCGATCTATAAATTACCGTTTATCAGAGCTTTGTAGCGATAAATTTCAGCGTTTTCTTCGCAAACTAGTTTGTCTTGTCTAATATAAGTACCTGGCATATATAGTGTTCGTCAGGATATTTCGAAAGAAGTCCAAAGTTTGGAAAATTATTTTACATGCTAATTTATAGTATATATTTTAACCTTGTGTATATATACATTATTACTTGCTATACTGATCAATTCAGTATATCAAGCGACATATAATTGGAAGTTTCAAAATATTTTATTTATAAAAAGGTATCTCTAATATTTGGGAAGTTAGTTGCATTAAAATATAGCTAAAATTCATAAGCAATATGCCTATAAAAAAACACTTAACTACTGCGATAAAATCCAGATTAATCCAGCAAAACATTTTTAAGGGAAGACAGTATTTGCAAGGAATTTGATATGCAATGGCATTTTTTCATACTTTAGACAGTAAACTGCCCTGCAATTTAAAATCCAGGACGTAGTAATTTTAGCTTTCCAAGTTCCTATAATAAAACACTCAGACTACTTTTCTGGAAATTTAATTATATAGCAGATGTGCCATCGTATAATTTTATTCCAAATTTTACACTTAAACTTACAAGGCACTTTGCAGGTGGCTACACAATTATATTGAGAAATTATGTAGCTCAATGTGGAAAACATTTTTCATGTGGGAAACTAGTCTATAACGGGAATAGATCGACTACGTCCGGGTGCAGAAGTGGATAAAAGTAAATAAGAAATCAATGCAAATGTTAATGCTAGATATTAGCACAACTTTAGATATATTTTAAGCGCTGTTTTACCTTGAACTAATTAACCTACATATTCACTCCTAAAAATTAGTAGTCACAATTTCTTTTTTATTGAACGACTTTTATATAAATACTAGGGACGCCCGTGTGCAACAATGCACACCCTGGGATATCTGTCCCGTTGTATATGTTTACTTAAAAACTAATTTGTAAATGGACTGAGCTTCGTCGGATAAAAGCAAAGCCCTGGCTTCGTCTGGATTAACTTTCCTCGTTCAAGCTACCAAAGACTGGTTTGGTTAGGTTAGGTTCCGTCGGGTCGGACAAAGGACTTACACACGTGATTCTAGTACCGAAAAGATTGCTTAAAATAAGTCATTTGCAATACAAGTTTGATAACATAGTACATACCTTAGGCGAATTCTCTAAAAAGTGTTAAAATTTTTAATTTCTTCATTTGGGGTAAACAGCGCTGCTAATTATATCAAATTCTTTCTGGCTAAAACCAATAAAGCGAGGAAGAATTCTTGAATTACGCTTTCTGAACATTTTTCATATTACATTTGATCGAAAACCTTGGTTGATGTTTCGACAATATACTATATTTTTTGCTTGCTAGTTCTTATGCAAAATTTATATTTTATAATATTCTACCTAAACGATTTCCTTCAATTTAAAGTAGGTACGCTTCCTAAATTTTTGCCGTTCTAAATCTCTTCTCGTTGCCACATTTATGTAAGTATGTATTGATCAACTATTATTTACAAACTTAAAAGTCAACATATTAGACAGAAATGCAGGTTTGATCAATCCTAAGGTCCATTCGATTCTGTTGAATTGCAAAAATAAGATCGGACTTATATTTTAACTCATTTGTTTGATAAAATTAGCTCAATTTCTGCAAAGACAGCGGAAATGTAAATATGCAGTAAATGTATCATGATCTTCTTCCTTTCAAGTTACGATATCTTGACTTTTGTATGACTTTGTAATATAGTATTTGTTAATAATTATTTATTTTGCAAATTATGGATTTATGTCATTTTTTTGGATTCATTCAAATAAGATGTGAAAAAAATATTTATTAACATTGTCGTCGTTGTTATAGATTCTTAGTAACGGAGGGATTCCAAGGTCCATGATTCATGTAATAAACTTAAATCATCATTAATAACACTTATAAAGGAGCCCTAGTTCCATTGAAAGACAAATGTTAAATATGAGTTATCAATATCAACAACATCAAGCTGTGGCAGCTAAATAGATTAATTATTTCAAAATTGTCCATCTATAACAGTAAATCATCTAATTTAAAACCAAGTGTTGTAGTATACAGTAATATCACCACATCACATCATGGGTTTATCCCGTAAGCGTATGATATCAGTGTTGTCATAAGCGTATGTAATAGTTTAGATTTACCAACATTTTAACATGATGGAATAAAAACAATATTTACGCACAGCAGCACTCCAACGCCATGACATGCTTTCACAAGCAAAGTTCAATACTGTTGGCCTGTAGATTAAAAAATTTCTTGCAATCGGCTCAGGCTACCCAAACTGCAAATCATTAAAGGTAAAAATTTCAAATATTTAAAAAAATCCACACTGTCTTATTTTGTATTTTCATTGCTACAATGATTCAACGTCAGCATGAATCTTAAAAGTTATCAAAGTAGACAAAATTACAAGCTTGATCTTTGCGGAGGTCGAGCTGCTTCTATGGGTTTACCAAAATAAGATCGGATTTATATTCAATAAAAGCGCACTTGGAACAATGGCTACTGCTTTACTGGTGTCCTTACACAAAACACAAACTTTGTGTTGAAAGATTAATCATCTCCTGTAGCCAAGCTTTTCCTTTTTGATTCTTTGCATTTTCATTTCCTCATTTGCATTTTACATTAGATCATATTTTAATGTCTCATTATTTCTCGATATAACAGACATGCATTATGGCGGACAAATAGCTATAACAAAGAGATTGTAAAAATCTCTGCCCGCGAGATAGGGTTTACATTTTAAAGACAATGCATATAACGGCCACTATATAACGGACAAGTACCTATTACGGACAAATTTTGATGATCCCTGCAGCATTTTTGCGCTACTTATTGGACATGTCTACCAAAACAAGCAAGTGGACGGGTGTTGTCGGGATTTTCATGTCCGTTATATTGCAGAGACCAAGCATTTGTAATTTTAACACCAAAACTGATGCATGTACCTAATTTAACGAATTTCAGACAACTACACTCTTTTCGTTTATTGACATTCCTCTAACAATGGGCATAGTATCCCAGAAATACCCATATTTCTGTTTTTTAATCCTCAAAGTTGACCCTGAAATGTGAACACATGCATGCATATATATTACGGACATGTCCGTTATACATATTACAGACAATAGCTATAACGGACAAAATATTCCAACCCCCTACTTGTCCGTTACATTGAGCTCCGACTGTACATACAAATGGGTGATATTTGATTAAATTACTGCATTCTTCTAAATTCGGTCTTACGTTTTAGACTCTGATATTAAACTGCGTGAGTTCATTTGAAAGGAACATGATATCAACATGATGCAGAATGAGAAAATATTTTATTGTTAAACTTATTTGATATAAGAAGTAACAAGTGAACTTAAACGTTAAATTCGTGATACTCATTTAAAAAGAATTTATTTTACATTAAGAATAACCGTTAACGACAACGGACAAACCCAACTTAAAAGGCAAAAAAAGTGACTCCATAAGTAATAGGACAGGGTTGACATCGATGTTTAAAAATTGAAATTCTTTTATGATATTTATGTATGGAGTTTATGGTTTATGGAGTCTTTTATGGAGTCTCTCAAAAACATTTTAGACAATTGTCTCTTCTACAAAAAGTATAGAATGAAAAAATCGAGCTTTTTCAGTATTTTGCAGTATCATGAAGTCCACATTTTGCTTGAAGGAAAACTTGCCACTTATAAAAAAATAATAAAATTTTTTAGCAATGCCAGCAAACTAAAGTTAGTTCCTACCAAAAAACAATTTATACTTAAACCCAAAATTTCCAAAACGTACATATATTTACACATTCCGTAAATAAAATTGGTCAAAATACGATTTCTCTTTTAGGAAGCTCATTCTTGATTCTTATTAGCGAAATTACATTTAGTAAGATTTAAAATTTACTCCAATTTTACGACCTTTGCTTTCAACTTATTATATGGAAACTATTTCCTTACAACAACGATGTACACCAAAGGAATGTCTGCTGTAAGCCAAAGAGTGAACAACGGTCCAACGGTGTCCTTTATGAGTCCAATTCGTGACACAGTAATGACAAACTATTTAAATTGGAAAAATTACCTTTGGCTTAAACGAATAAAATGTTATAATTTAGATTATTTAACTTTTTAATTTCCTATTTATTTTAAAATATATTTACAATCGAAGGCTGAATTCCGTTATCTGGCTGGCAATGTATGGGGAAGTTCTGTACTCAAGTTGTACCTCAAAGCACCAAGAAAACGTTGTGCGGTGTTATATTATGAAAGTAGTTGTATGCTGTGACATTACTTGCTTACTTTTTCAATTTTCAATATAGCTTTATTTTTAATCTATTCTACATTCTAAGTATGCAATTTTAAATTTACGCATTCATTTCATAAATTGGCCCAACTATTTTGCCGAAAACCATAGTATAAACCAGACGTGTTATCTTGTAATTTTGTTTAGAATTTTAGAATCTCACACTTACAAGGTAGTCCCAAAATATCCAGAAACACTACGTTTAGTCATATTTAGTCAGCTATTTTCGTACACATTTTGTAAATCGTAACATGATATCAAATTAATTTATATGCTCGATACGCATTAAACATAATTTATGGCGTTTTGAATTGCACATGCAATATCAATACTTCTTGAAAACCAAGTTACAAACTTATCCAATTCCAGAGAGAGAGTGTCCACCCTCGAAAAAATGCAGTTAAATTATAATGTATTTTAAGCAATAAAATAAACCTGATGAAGTCTTAAGTTTGTTATTCTGGATAAATTGGACAATATGTCAATTTCTGTAAAGACTGCTTTATTATATATATTTAGGTTTATATACCCTGTTTTATTTCATGGTTTGCTTTCAGAACACTTTGTATTTATTTTCGTATTACCGTATTTAGATATTTCTTGATTAAATTGTAATTGACATAGTAGAAGAATTATTACATTGAAGTTTACCTGCTCTCATAAAAAGTCCACGTGGAAGTTTATAGAAACTCATTAAACTTTTACATGAAACTCAATATTTTATTTGCACAAATCAGCGTCGCTTTCAATTTTCTAGTAACCATTGTGAATATCCAATTAATAGTTAATGCATGGAAAAAGGGCTGTATATTATGAGTAATATATGGTTTAAAATACACGCAAATACTAATTAATGTTACAATATTAAAATACTGTCTATTAAATGGACTAAAGCTTTTGTTATGATTTTCTTGTGTGAGTTTGTCACCTTCATCATTTAGTGAATAGTGATATTGATAATTATCATTAATTTTGTTTGCAGATAGTCAATCCAATATAATCCTGGTATACTTTCCTTTATATTAAACTGAACAAGCGTACGAGTTTGAAATTGCTATTACCCTTTTGACCTAATTATTTTAATTCTATTCGTGTAAAAAAGTACTTACTAAAAGTAATAATATATGCAAGTAAAACTTGCATTAAGAATTATCGACTCATTAAATCTATCTATTAAATGAAGTACTGTTTTAAATCGCTAGGTTTATCATGGGTTGTGTGTTTTACTCTTTCAAAGTCTGGTCCCTGTACTTTTAAAAGTAGTTGACACTTATGTATGAAATCCCATCTTGCCAATGTTTGTGGACGAAGAAGCTGCTGCTATCTATAAAATCCTCAAATTTGGACGACATTTTATTAATCTCAGTATCCGTAAAATATTTTGTTTCATTCATTGTTTGGTTAGTCGTTTCGGTGTAGTTAGCTCAACTTTAAGTCAGTTATATATGTATAATCTGAGTATGTAATTTTCGGTACAAGGATTAGACTCGTAAGCAATATTTTCGCGAATAAAATCTAGCAAGATAGTTTGTCGCATATTTTTTGACTCTCATTCACATATATTGCATATATTTTTTATAGCATGTCAATAACTCGCAGTAAATTTGTTTGGCACATATTCTGGTCGCATGTATTTAACTGAAAAATAGCCCGTAGATTCAAAATCCGGCCCCTTGTAATTTTTGCTTTGCGTATTCTTATAATAAAACACTTCAACTATTCTGATGGAAAATTATCAATGCGTCACCAGATGCGTCATCGTGTAGTTTTATTCCGAATTTTACACCTACAAGAAAGTTTGCAGGTGGCTATACGATTGTAATAAGTAATTATGTAGCTCAATGCCGAAAACATTTTTCGTGTGCATAACTTATGCGGTCAAATAAATAGATTCTTCTCCTTCAAGTGAACAAATAAAAAGTAAGAAAGAAAAGAAATGGCTAGTGTAAAATTCAAATAGTTGCACAGTTTGTTCATGATATACAGTGAAGTCTCTTTATAGTAGCCACCTTTTCCCCGCCCTTCCACTTTCAGTGTTAATTTGCTTCTTTATAATTGCATCTTTTATAATTTCCTTACTTTAAAAGTGCCTTGTATTTTGTTGCCCTTGCTAAGCAATTTACGTCTTTTATAATTGCATATTCTAAAAATGCTGTATTCTCTCCATGTGGTACCCGATGTAGGACAATATATTTTTCCAAACACCATAATACACAAAAAAAAATTTATTTTTCAGTTTTATAAAACCTTTTATAAATTTCAGATGTAATCACCAAAAAAACCTTCGAGATTTCATAATGGGGCTATAAATAAAGCCTCTCAATAATTTCCATAATATGAAATTATAAAGAAACATCTCTTTATAATTGCCAAATGCAATTATAAGGAAGGTTCCTCTATTATTGCCTTCTCTATAATTGTATAATTTTTTTTCCTCTTTGGGTGCAGTTATAAGAAGACTTCACTGTAATTTAACTGTTTACCCACAACAGTTAGTCACAAATTCATATTATTTTAAACGACATTTATGAATATTACCTATGTAACATGGAATAATGGACTGGTTGTACACAGTATGTAATGTCCCCACATCGCATCCTGGTTTTTTCCCGTAAGCGTGTGATTTCAATGTTTTCATAAGTTTATGTAAAAGTTTAAATTTACTAATATTAAAACCATCCATTTTATTCCATCCTATAATCCCAGTAATTTTACACTTCACTTTTTAATTTTAAAATTTTATATCACCAACAATCTATCATAAACAAATAAAAACAATTAATTACATCAACTATTTAAATAAGTAATCTTCCTTTCATATTCAAGTCAAACAAACTGCAGTAAAGGAATGCGCCACACTAGCTGGCCTGATCATTTTATTTTAACTGAAGGCAGTACAATGCTGTACTGTCAAGTTCTACAAGATGCGAATCCAAGTGACCATTTTCCCATCTGTCTACAAATTGAAGCTAAAGTATAAACGATTGCCGTTGGTTACTCTGGTGATCAAGAAACACAACAAAATAAAAGTTCAGATGTAAAATGGAAACAGTTACCAAACAAGTGGATGAGAATGTACTCGAAATTAGCAACTGAAAAGTTGTCTGTGTTTGAAAAGAACTTGCATTTAAGTTGTGATAATCAGTGCAATAATAATCATCACTTACGTGCTCTTGATATTTGTTTCTCGAATCTCGTTAACATTTTAAGAGAAAGTGAAGCATGTGTAAGTTATTGTATTACCAATCTGTTAAAAAATACGGGCATAAATTTAAACCGGGTTGGAACCAATCAGTGAAATCTGCGTATGAAGAATATAGATTATGTTATAATGACTGGCAACAAACAGGAAGCAACGATAACTTATATATTCGCATGAAAAAATGCAGACTAACGTTTTGAAGACTTCTTATCAAATGCAGAAAAGAGCGTGAGATGCAAATATGTGATAAGTTAGCCATGGAGTATAACGGTAAACATTTTATTGCAGTTTTGGTCAACTATTAAAAGTTTTGAGAAAGGTGCATCAAGTGTTACAGCGAAACTGGAAGGTGAAATAACTCCAACAACGTTTTCTGATTTATGGGCCAAAAGTTACAAAGAGATTTTTAACTGCAATTACCATGATCAAAATAAAGACGAAGTGATAAATTTTATTACAAAAATTCCAGTTTTTAATGGTTTCCATCTGGAGCCTTCAACAATAACTCAGGCTATTCATAGTCTGAAGTCTGGAAAAGCCAGAGGCTCCGATGGAATTTGTAGTGAAAATTTGAAGCTGGCTGGTTCAAAAGTGGACAACATTTTATGTTTATTTTTACAAAGCTGTTTTTCTCATGAATACTTACCGGAGCAATTAATGAGCGTACAGGTAATTCCAATTTTGAAAAAAACGAGTCTGAATAAGGAATGTACTGCTAGTTATCGTCTAATTGCGATAGCCAGCATAATATCTATGGAGTAAACTTCTCTTTTTTGAAGAGCAAGATATCTGTGTCATGACATTATAAGCTAATTGGTCTGTAAAATCCAGTTTTTTTCTCATGACAATCAATAATTTTTTTAAAATTTAAGCAGATATTTGTTTAACATATATGGTCTGTAAATCCATATTTAGTGAACGACTCTTAATTTAACTAAGAAAAATAAATTGTTTGTTATTGGCCTGTAAAATCCAAATTCAATGAATGATTTCTTATTTAACTAAAGAAGATTTGTTTTCTGTTGGTCTGTAAAATCCAAAATATTGTATGAATATTATTAACCTACTTTAATTCTGACTTAATATAAACACCATCTCTTTTTGTATGTATCAATTTGTTGATGAAGTTTGCTCTAAATAAATTCAATTTACTAACATAAATCTTTACTACTGAAATCATGAAACAATTCTTGAAGTTTATTTCATTTAGAATATTTAAACAAGTTAAATAGCTTATCTCATATAACGTATCTATTAATGTTTATAATTGAACTATCTTTGTTATAAATATTCTCTTTTATTTCATACAAACGTCGGGCAGTCCTTTATCGTTCCTACATTTGTGTTCTACTACAGATTCTGCTACATGTTTAATACGTTGTACATTTTCAGTGTCGTTTTTTTGAACGAATTATCCAGTGCATACATGCAATTTTTAAACCTAAAAAACGAAATATTGCAGTAATCAAAGCCAAAGTAAAATAAATGCATATTGTAGATGCCAATTTCATTCGGGGAACGTGTTTAGTAGTTTTGCGACACTGATATTTTCCTGTGACAAATTGTAACACGAGATAAAGATGAAAACAAGTGCGCAGGTAACATCAATAGTCATCGCAGGTGCTACCTTTTTAGGTATGCAGTGGTAAACGTAAATGCCAACGCTAATTTCTGCGTGCAAACCTCTGTTACACTTACACATTAGATAAAATTAAACGGATGGATGAAGTATGTAAACAGATTTGAATTAATATTCTTGGGTAAGTCACATTTAATGATTTTTCTTGTAATAACCAATCACATATCAAAACAAAAGTTGTAATAAACAAAAACAAGCAAAAGCAATTGTCGTAATTTTAAATCAGTTCAAATGATACAAAATTGAATACAACCAAACCAAGCTCAAATGAACTAACTACTTCATAAACTAAATTTAAATTATGAAAATGTAAATATCAGGAACGAGATCATTTCGTAAGAACACACATGTTATACGCCAATTTATATACTTTATTTCACATAATATGTGATGTGTCGGCGCCAATAACATTTACTGTAGTATTGTTTATTCTGTCTAAAATCAATGCCACCAATTGTTTTCTTGTGTAAATCAGGATTGTTTGAAGAAACGGTTAAAAGCCCGGCCGCACTTTTCTTGATTCGAATGCTATGAGAAGTAAGAAACTAATCCTAAATTAGAGTATCCGGGTTACAGTATGAAATTTCTATATATTTAAGCCGTATGTTCTTCAAAAATATGTGTTATATGTAATGTTTTCTTTGCATTTAGTTCTGCCCTATAAATACCGTTTTAAAAACAAATAACCTGTCTATCAAACTACAAGTAAATACATTGGAAAAGTAAACACCAAGTTGAGTTTGATTATTAGTTACAGAAAAGGTAAGTTTCTAAATTTAAAACCGTACACTTTTGACTGAAGGGTATTCATTTCTATATTTTATCCATTTTTAGCACTTGTCTTTTTACATTCTAGTTTTGTTTACGTTTTTCAACGAAACTTCATTTTAAAAAATGCTCGATTAAAATACAATATTTTTACTTCATAGCTGCAAGTATGTTACGTCTTATTGATAGCACCAAGTTAATGTGGTAATAAACAAAAACTGCAATGTGAATGCTATATAAATTGAATATTTCAAAATTGATGTATAATCTTGACGTGTCATCGTGTAATTTTGTGCAGTCTACAACAAAATTAATAATTTTTTTATCTCGAAAATGTATAAGCTCAACGCTGTTTAATAGTTAAGCATAATCTGAATTTGATCTTTCAAACCTTTTTATACTTTTAATTACTTTAGTTCACTTTTAATGCCGCAGTAAGAAATGTTTAGTTTTTGTAAAAATTAAATTTGTTGCCACCAAATAGTCTTAAAAGTCCTTTGCCTTAATCTTAAATGTATAATATGTTGATCATTATCTGAAGTCTGACGGCATTTATCGAATGAGCTATCTAACCTGCAGTTTGGATCATAATTAGTACAATGGAAAACATGGACGACAAAAGAACTTTATTCATTTTTAAAATTTGTTGATTACCTAATACATATTACACGCTTGGCTGGTATGTCTAGGATAAGGTTTAAAGATGTAAATGTGAAATATTAATTCCTGATAAAAATTAAGATAATTAATAACTGTTTGAATTTTTGACAAATAGAACATCATGGAGCGTTAGTGGACACTAACACGGATTACTTTTAATTAAAATTAAACCCAGAAAGGTTCACTGGAGATCAAGTGAATGAGTGACGCAGGCATGTAAAAAGTGCTCCCAGTTTTTTATAAATAAAAAAATACAGAATAAAGTTATAGTAAAAAAAAAAGCATTATTGTAAAGAGTGTGTTGTGCTGAGCATCTCTAAAAGTTTTATAGAGACATTAAGCTAAGTTTATCATAATTAATCAAGCAATTAAGTTTTAAAAAATATAAAAGTGAAGTTGCATTTTAGTTATAAGTAAAAAATTTAGGTACTAAATAAATTACTAGGATTTAAGGTTATTTGAATAACAGAATAATGGCAGTGCAGCATTCACCAAAAGAAAATGGAAAAAATGCATATAAAGAAAAAGAACAAGTGAAATTTTTAGACACAAGTGAGGATAGTGAAGAGAAGAAGGAAGAAGATGAGGAAGAAGAAGACAGTGATAATAACGATGACGACAAAGAAGAAGACACAGAGTTGACAAATGCTGACCTAATAAGATATATGATGCGTAACTTTGCGACTATAATAAAAGGCAATAAAGAAATAAAAGCAAGTTTAAATAAAGAGAAGAAGAGAGTAGGAAATGTAGAAAAAGACTTGAAAAAAGTCAAATCAGTTCAAAGTGCACAAAGTAAAGAAGTTGAAGAAGTAAAGAAAAGTGTAAACAGCATGCAGGAAAGATATAGTGAGCTAGAAGAAAAGCAAGAGAGAATGTGGAGAGCAACCAATATTGTGTTACATGGTGTACTAGAAGATGAAGAAGCTGAGAACACCATAAACGAAATTTTGAAATTAGTGAGGCCAGGAAAAAAGTTGCCTTATAATAACAGAATAGGTAAACAAGTGTTTGGAAGAATCAGGCCAATTAGAATGAAGATGGGAGGAACAGAAGAAGTACATGAAGTATTAAAGTTGAGTGGAAAGCTTAGAGAGGAGCAGAAATACAACGGTATGTATATAACGAAAGATGAAACAAAGGCACAGCAAGCAGAAAGCAAAAGGAAAAGAGAACAGTATAAGAATAATTTAGAGCAAGAAAAGAGAAACAAGCGTAATGCTACTGATATGCAGTTAGAGAGTGAATCTGATGAAGAGCCTGCCAGGAAAAAACTAAATGCTAACATGGATAGACATAGAGGACACAGTGTGGATATAATAGATGGAATGAGAATGCAACAATGACTACAACATAAAACAGGCAAAGACAAAGGTACACAAAATACAAGGATAACAAGAACTCATACTGCAACTGAAATAAGCATAATGCACATAAATGTACAGTCAATTGTAAATAAGTTTTTTGATGTGACAAATCTGCTATGTACCATAAATTGTGATGTGATGTGTATAAGTGAAACATTTTTAACTGATGACAAGACGCTACCTCTTATTCCTGGATTCAATGTGTATAGGTATGACAGACTGTATGAACAGACAGGAAAAAGGAAAGGAGGTGGTGTTGCAATAATCATATCAAACACACTCAGCTCTAAAGAATACAAGTTAACATGCCAACATATGATTACTTCTACATCTCAACTAGAAGTGGTTGCAACACGTGTAAATAGTGGCAAACAAAAGTCGTTTTTCATAGTCTGCATATACAGACCACCAATACATGATCTAAACAAATTGAAAATGGACATGGATGCGCTAGATTTATTATGTAAGGAATTGGAAAATACAAAACGTATATACTACCTGATGGGAGACTTTAACCTAAAGGAAGCATGGAGTTATGGTATGTGTGAGCAAGTTATGAAAAAGTATAATTTAAAGCAACTGATATCTGAGCCCACACGAAATGATTCCATACAAGACCTACTAATAACAAATAGGCACGAAACATGTAGGAACACGAAAGTATTCACCCCACATATATCTGACCATCATGCAATTATAACAAATATAAGAATGCAGAAACCAAATGTACAGAAAGTAACGTTCT
>JAQFYG010002643.1:0-14203 GCA_034694325.1 Entomobrya corticalis
TGAAAGATGAGATAGTGGCAACGTTGTTTGCATAAAAAATATTTTGCAACAATGATTTCGACAAGGGAAAGCTTCTAAAAATAGGCATATTGGCTCATCAAACCATTTCCGCTCGCTATTTAGTGTAGTGTGTTATAAACTGTTGTTTCTGTTAACATCGAATATCATAAAAAATGTTTTTATAGTACATGCTCTTATTAGGCCTATAGTAATTTACACACAACAAAATATATTTATCTCCAGTGATCACCACAAGTGTCCTGATTCCATCCACTGTCCACTCACCATATTATCATCATCACAGCAATCAATCAACAACAAATTATTTTAGTTTCTCTTCATTCTCTCTACAAATCACCATTTTCAACGACAAAAAAATCGCATCCATTTTCATTTGCAACGTTGTTACCTTGAAAAATATATTTTAAAATGTCCTCACATCCTCCGTCGCAAGTCAAGAAGCAGCAATCTACAGTTCACCACTTGGAAAACCAAAAATGATGAATCCAAGAAGAAAATGAATGAAATGAACTAATTATCAAAATGTCCAGGTGGAATAATAGGTAAATCATTTTGATGAGGAGATTTTATCCAGATAAGATTTTCAAGTAGGTCAGTGTCCCCAACTGAAGAAGAAGAAGCCGAAGGTGTGTCTTGTTCAAAAAAGCTCAAAACAACAGCAATACATTCCACATATTCATCGTCTTATCATAAGAAGAACGCCAAAGAGTGTAACAAAGGATAAGCCTTTTTTCACGCTACACACAAGCACCAGCACCACCGCTACTAGTACTACCACTTGCTGAAGAAGCGGTCCAAAAAGTCACAAGTTCTTTAAGAGAATGGTAGAAGAGCATCTTGGTTTGCAGCTGCAAAAGAAGGCAAAGTTGTTGGTAGGCGTGAACAGAGGAGACACGTGGTTTTCAGTGGCCAACAACTTTATTTGGAGTTTGGTTGTGCAGCTGCAACTGCTGCGTCAACAAGAGAAAAAGGTACACCTCATCATCAACTTATTCCTCGTCTTGCGGATGGTAACAACAATAATAACATACTTTTGTCCATCATCTTATCATCCTCGTCTTCTGGATAATCTGCTGCTGCTGGATACAGTAGTTTAATTGCTGATTCTGCTTTGCGACGACCTCCGTCCTACTCTCGATTTAGTTTATTTTTCTCCATTTGTCCAAAATAATAGTGAAAAAATACCTATGTCCAGGGTGTTCTGTCCTCATTCATCGCTTTTTATTATTGAACGGAAATCACGTGATTTTCTCCATAAAAATCGCCACTTCACCACCATTTCAACACGAGCTGAGCTCCTGTGTTTGACCTTGGTCTTGATGTGTGCGGTGTGAATCCGCATCTGTCCACATAACAATTTTCCCTCGTACCGCCCGTGCTTATCAATCAGATCCGTTGTCGGTGAAAAAAAAGTAAATATTGTTAAAATTGTAATGAAAGTTGAAAATGATCTATTTGAGTATGTATGTAAAGTAGGAAAAGTTAAGAATGACGTTGATTGGAAAAGTGAAAAATTTGTAAAACATGATAATCAGCAACAACTGCAACTATTGTTGTAAGTATTTTAGTAGGAAAGACAATGTAAGAATGGTGCTTCATGTGACTCCTGGTGGCTCCTAGCATTTACTATTGACTGTTGAAGTTTGAGAAACTTTTAAAAAAGTTAGAGGTTGATAGTTAGAGACGTTTAAACATTGTCGATATTGTTATTTATTGTGTCATTGTCAAAACAAAACTATTGAAATGGCGCATTGACAAGAATTTTGTGTCTTAGTGTCTTTTTGACTTTTCTTGGAGGTCGAGGTGCCTGTTTCCAAGAGTTGTTCGAAGAGTAGTGAGATTACAAGCAGGGGAGGAAAGGAGGAAGGGAGACCCAGGATTTAACTAGCGAGTTAGTGTACTGAACTAACCGACCCCATTTCCCGTTCTTACAACGAACGACGACGAGAAGATTCTTCTCTATTTTATAATCAGTAATAAAAAGGCATCGCTGTCACTGAAAGGTGTACAGCGATTAGTTAAAACTCCAAGATTTCTTCTAAATCCTTCAAAACGGCGGGCTACAGCAAGAAAACGGTCTGCTCCTCCAATACGGGGAGTCAGCAGGGCAAGAATTCTATTCTTGAGGTGGGATTCAAAACGGATCTTTTGTTTTCAGATAATGGCTTTTCGAACATTTTTCGAGCATGTGAAAATTTTGTTTTATTTGTTTTACAGAGCTGCTGCCAATGTGATATGGCCTCATCGAGCCGTGGGATCCAAGTCGGGTCTGCATGGTTCCAGAGGAAAATCAACCTACGGCCACAGCATCGGGGTGTCCACCTCGTCACTGAGGAGATCCTCAGACAAATACCGGAACTCGGCAATTTCACTGTCGGGCTATTCCACATACAGAGTAATAATAATGCAGCCATATGAGTACATACCTACATACAATTTTGGAAACTAGATTATCTAAAATAACGCATTTCGTCTCCTTTTTTATCAGTTCTGCATACATCAGCGAGTCTGGCATTGAACGAGAGTTGGGACCCTGATGTCAGAGATGACATGGAAATGATGCTTAATAAACTAGTGCCTGAGGTAAGCTACCACTAGATCTTAAACGGCATGCTTTATGGTTGATAAGTTAATGTCTGGAACGAATGAATGTGCTAAAGAAAGTTGATTATGCTTTCAGATATTTATAGCTAAATTTTTAATTAAAATATAACTTTGCAAAATAAGCTCAAATGCACATGAGTAGACATTACTGATGTGATTGTTGTTATTATTGTATGAATGGTTTCTTGTTCGCTTGCCTTGCCCTCTCTCACTGCTACTACTTCACTACTACTGCTACATTTCACTTCACTCTTCTCGAACAATTTTAATGAGCTCAGCGTTTTAACACAAATTTGCAGCAGGGACTGCCTTACAAACACTCGTGCGAGGGTCCCGATGACATGGTACGTTGACAAATTACATCAATGGATGAATCCAAGCAAACAACTATTTCTATTATAATTATATTTATGCGTTTTCCTTTTAGCCCGCTCATGTGAAGGCGTGCCTGTTGGGTTCCTCGCTGTCGATACCGATAAGCGAGGGCAAACTGAACCTAGGCACGTGGCAAGGGATCTGGCTGTGTGAACACCGGAATCACGCCGGAAGTCGCAAGCTGGTCGTCACTCTGAACGGAGTGCTAGCTCCTGGAACGCCAATTTCCACCGCTTCGTCCAGCCACAGTCATAATCCACATTCCAGTTCCCATCATTCCTCATCTCACACTCATCATCACAGCTAATCACCAGGTTCCTTAGCCATTCTCTTTATAAAAATATAATTACTACTACTATAATAAAAAATAACAACAACATTTTAATAATAATTAATTATTATTATTACACATTATTACAACTAAAAACCATTATTATATGTACTACTACGTATAATATTATATCCGACTTCTACTATACTATTCCACTACATCGACTACATAAATACCTTACAAGAAAAAACTTTAATAATTTCAAAATACGAAAAACCCCACAAAACTCTACGTGAAAAGGAAAATTTATAATTAAATCAAAACAACACACACTATAATAATATGTAATACAAGCTACTGCTATAAAAACAAAAACTACCACAAAAAACAGAAAAATCTTCTTTCTTGTTCTTCTACAAACTACAACACAACTTCACATGAATCAACAATACGAAGCAACAACAACAACAAAATTTTATCGCTACTTTTACTTACCACAGTCTACATATTCGACTATATACACGTTATAGTCTATAAAAAATTTACTGTCTAAAATCTGTCTACTGTCTTACTATAATAGCTATTCTCTATGAACAGAAAAAATTTCTTATAACTACTGATGTTGTCTACCCTATAACTCTACTATTTAAAAAAGGAAACAAATTTTATTGTCTTGATTAGCTACACTACATTCTAGATATAAAAAATGTATTGGAAAAAATGAAACTTGTTACAAAAATGTAAACTTGTAATACTATTATCTCTATCACCCACACACTCATCTCCTCTGGAAATAAAAATATCCTCACCAATCTCGTTACCCACCATCGCCATCATCACTATAAACGCATTATAAATTCTAAAATTTTTAGCTCTGTGTAAGGAAAAGAAAAATATATAGAGAAACAAAGTTAGTTCTTTTCAAAAAAGAAACTGACGATTCCACTATTTCTCGTCTCTCCATTTTCCAATGTTATAGTGCGTGTTATCTTATCATCACTCCATTCTCCATCTATTTTCCTTCCTCCTTTCAATTAATTTCCTCTTTTCCCTCTTCTTCTTCCTCCTCCGCAGTCCTCATCTTTTCGCAAAAACACTATCTCTACAACAAAACTTGCCCTCTTTACAACAATCTATTAAACTGAATTTCTAATAGTTTCTCTTCTTTTTTCATTTTTTAAATAATGTTTACCATAACTTAATTAAAACTCTTACTCTCTGCTTCTCTTTTTAATCTGCTTAGGGAAAAGTTTTACAAAAGGAAACCGAAAACATTTATACATAATTAAAACAAACAGAGAGAGAATCACACCGCCTTACTGCTTGCACACCGTCCCCAAAACGAACGCTGATTAAAAAACAAAAAATATTACGTACGATGAGTATCAGTATCATATTTATTATGAAATGAACAACATAAAACAACGGTTTTTTATTATTATTAATTTTTCTAATTGTTGTTCTCTCTCGTCCTTCGTGCGCGCATTTATAAACAAACTATATATTAATTGTGATAGGAAAAATAGCAATATTTATCATTACATTGATCATGCTACATACAAAAAAACTACAAGATTTTGAAAAACTGTATTCGTTGTTGTTGAAAAAGTAACTTTTATTATCAATTACTTATTTTTGTGACGATTTGTGTGACCTTTACCCAAACAAAAAATATAATCATTCCTTATTCCCTCCTTGCTATGTATTCATCATAAAAATCGTCCCCAAGAAAAGAAAAAAACTACTAAATCATAAAACTTAAATAATAAAACACACGCGCTTGTTGCCTTTTTTTAAATATTAGCATTTAACTTTTGAGAATCCCATCATCGTCAGTCAGTCAAATTTGTACACACGCCATACATTTTTCCCTTAAAAATAAATTGTTCCTCCGCCGGGCGAAAGAAAATGAAGAATTTTTAAAATGTTACTAATAATATCTATTCTATACTCTACGACGTTTTGACTACATAATTATAATTGTTCTTACTATTATTATTCTCTGCTGATGTGCAACTGGATTGCTCCACTTTTTTCATCAACAATCAAGAAAAAAACTAAATAAAAAATTTAAACGTAATATATTTAGAGGTTTTTTAGACAACTCTATGAAAAAAAACTAATAGTAAGAAGAAGAAGAAAACAATTTATTACAACAAGAACAAAAAAAAACTGACAGTAGATTTATATACGATGATATTATTGTACGAAGTAGCTTGGGTATAAAAAACTTATCTAGCTTTTTTGTCATAAAAAAGGTAAAACTACTAAATATACGTAAGTAATCAATAATTAATTATAAAGTTACTACTACTACAGACACAAGGACAAAAAAGTTAGACTAATATTGCTCACTCAAACAAACAGAATACGAGAATCCTCCTCCCCTGGGGGGAAACATACGAGAAGTTTTTAAGGTTTTAGATTAATAAAAAAAGTAGCGCAAGCGCAGCGAGAGAAATACGAACAAGATGAAATGAAAACGGAGCGAAAAAAAGAGATTTGTTGTTTTTTTTGTGAAGAAGGAGATACGTTTTAATTGTTTTATATGCTATATAATAGGGAGCTAGACTAATTAATTATTTACGACGACTCAAAAAAAAGCTCGAACAGTGGAAATAGGTAGGTATTTGTATGCATCGTTGCCCACTTTCAAGTTTTTTTCGCGAGTAAGGTGTAAACACTTGTAACATTGTTTTGCATATTAACTACTACAAATAGCAATTAAATATAAAAAAAGACCGTGTTTTTTTCTGCTAGATGATAAGAAAGGAGTATATATATTTCCATTTTTGCCATGTACATAATTCTTGAATTTAACGAAATCAAAATGGTTCAAGGTTCATCATCATTTTTTACGTTCGCCGCGACTTTGAAATTTTTAGCAATAATTTCTAGCTGCATATAAACAAATGGAGACGTAAATTTTTGTACTGTTTGTTCTCTGTGTGTGGTTAATTATATAACAATTTATTATAAAGAAAGTATATAAAATATATTCTTGCACTTATCACTTTTATCTTCCCTTCATTCAGCCTTAAAAAACGTTCAGATTGGGAATGTATGGATTATATTATAAAAATGTATGAATTCACTGCCATAATTATAGTCATTAAAATGAAAGATGAAAGCACTGCAAAATATGAGGATATGCGGAGAAGAAAAGAAAGAGTCGAACAAACAAAAAATCAGAACTGGGAAACTCTTTAAAAATGAGTTCAATTTCAAGCTTCTTCCTCTATTTTTGCTATAATTTATCGATTGAACAGCTTATTTGAACTTTAACAAGTTGAATTATTATAATAATAGAGAAGGCAATAGACTTTAAATACTATTGAATATTGAGTATAGTGCTCCTGCTCATTTCAGTTCAACAGAAATTAAATACAGCTTTAAATTGCCTTTGAATTATAACTTAGGAGAGCTGCATAGTTGAATTGAATTGGATTTATAAAATAGTAAGCGTTTACTGAACTTGGGGATGTTGTCTATATGCTTTGTTACTTGCTTTCTTTTTAACGATTAAAATCTGATGAAATATACAATCCAAAACGTTTGTATAACATTCCATTTTGAAAACTAAGAGTGACAACTAACAACCAAACTTTTAATGACCAATAATTGTTTCTGAACTCTGAACACTCTTAAGATTCTTTTTTCCAAGAAATTATTGCGTTCGTCCATTTTTTTTCATTTAAAACGGTATTTATTCCTATTTGCATCTGTTGTATCAAAAAAATTTTTAAAAACAGGCAGTAATATAGTTCATACATCGTCTTTATGGAATCAAATCATCAAATCGAACGAAAATAGTCAGGTAGTCAAATATTTCCAGTTTTTAGTTTGCCTAATTACTAGTCCAGAAAAGACACAAGTTTTTCTACTTCTTCGTTAAAAAATACACACTACTCCGAAACTACCAATACCAAAACGTTACTTTTTGCTTACAAAAACAGTTCCTTTTGTTGCAAACTTTGTTTTGACGAGAATAAAAAGAAAAAAATAATAAAAATATGTAACAAGTGATAACAATAAGAAAAAAACACATTTGTGACAACTGCTCCTGCACACGATAACCAACGATGTAGCAAAAACAACAAGTGTTTATTACAAAAGTAACATTTCCAATTACTCCAGGAAAGTCAGATATTTTGAGAAAAAGACAAAACCCAGATAAAATATCAAATTAATGAGGATAGAAATATGAATAGTTAAAAGCTGACAGAATGGAATTACTTTTGTAACAAACCAGAATAAACTTTGAATTTATAAAAAACGAATCAACAAAAGAGAGTGTGGAGGAGCAGTTACTGAGAAAATGATAGTGAGACTAACTTCCTTATTACTTGGTAAGAAGACGGATAATTATTACGACATATTTAAATAATTATTATTAAGTAAATCAATATACACTTTCTTGTACTGTTATTTACTATTACAATTTAAACCTATACTTAAAACTGGATAAACAAGATCAAGAAACATTTTACTACATTTAATTAAATAATGATTAATTGTTATATATATTTACTCATAGTTTTAACTACACAATAAATAATGTTTAAGGATAAATTATAGATAATTATATTAACGAAAAAAGAAAGAAAAAAGAAGATATTACCACTTATCGATCGACTTCTCTACGCTAAAAACATAATTGGTACACATATTACCCCATTACCCCTTACATATTATTATGTAAACTTTAATGAAATCGTAATTTAATCTCGGAAAATTCATTAAACAACATCAACAATCTATAATTAGTTTAGATAAGTATGTACCTCCAAACTACCACCATACCCCATTCCTTTCTCTCTGTAAAGCAAAAACAGTTTTACAAAAAAGATAAAAATACACAATATTTGCCCTTGTTCAATTTTACCCCAGAGGAAAAAAACTCAAAACAATATTCAACAATTTTTGTACTTCTCGGTAGTACAATAAAATACTTAATTAAAACTACGATTTAATTGAAAATCATTTGAAAATTGTCCCTTCAAATCACTAAAGAAAGTTTACGTATCAATCAATACTAAAAAAAGTTATTGTTAACTTATATTTTATTCGACAAAAAACTATATTCGTGTTTATTTTTTACTGCCTTTTGTTTCGAGACAAACCTGACATGAAAAATGCTTCCATGAACGTCATCGAATAGCGTGTGCATAAAAAACTCTGGCAGAAATTAGTGTAGCTGTAAGTTGTAAAATAGACAGAAAGAGAGAAAGTTTTTCTTTTTGGATTCTGAATAGGTTATAATTTGGATTAGTTGAGAAACACTAGCAAATGCAGTTTGTGCTCTGAATAAAATGTTAAAATGTCGTCTGGTATCCTTCGCTTATCACAATGGTGCTAAATAAAGTAAACTACTTACAACATGTTACATGGATAGAGAGAGATATATTATTGTTGCAAAACTGAAAAAATAAACTTTGTTTGTGTGGCGATAGTATTGAAATTATTGTGGAAAACGTGAAAAAATTTATAAAATTTGTGTAAAATGCCCTCTAGCCTCTAACTAAAGTTAGATTAAAAGAAAAATACATGAAACTTTGCAAGTGACGTTTGACAAGTACCTTTATAGTTGGTAGAGTAGAATCTATATAAAATGCGGTACATGTTGTAGTTTTTTAGTAGGTTTTATTATAGATTTAGTGAATAGTTATGTCCATATAGGTTTTATGTAGCTCATATTTTATTCCAAACTAAATAAGAGCAAACTTTCCAAAACAACCTTGATTTTGACATAGCTGCTTTTGGCAAAAAAGGGGGAAAGATTACAGAAAAATGCACGAGAAATAAGGAAGCAAACTAACAAACACTGATGAATTGACTTTGAACTAATAATTCTTATTTAGTGGAATCGAATCAGACTTTATTTTCACAGATGCAGAAAAAAAACTACTTTTGTTCCTAATAAATAACCATTTCGATCGAACAATATTGTAAAAAAATAGCTGGGTAAATTGAAATTCAAAACTATAAGTATACATAATCAAACTGAAGGAAATTTTTAAGGTGCCGCTCTTATATGAAAAGGGATCTATTGAAACTCTAAAAACTAATGATTTTTTTCACTGGAATAGTAGAATCGATGACGGTGAAAAAGGGAACGACAAAAATTGTTTTTATTTCTTATATAGACTAATAATAGCTTATTAAATTTATGAACAAAACAAGATGGCAATATTAAAGTTTAAAAAATAATGAAAAAGCTGACGTGTGTAATATCAGCATACTACGTACACAGGAAAAATAATAAATTTGTTGATGGAGAGCTCTATATTCGAGAGTGGTCACGGTTTAGGATCTTGATAAGGCTCCTCCCGCCGTTTCTCTCCTCGTAAGACCCCGTTTGTCCAATCTGTACATTTTCCCCTGAAAAAAACTATGAAAATTGGATATATCCCCAGTAAACAGTTGTTGACTACAATACTTTACAGAATATAAAAGTCCCTCCTCCTCTCCACCCACACATATTATCGTCACATTACTGAATTAAGGCCCTTTCCTCCAACAGAAAATCAAAACTTGAATGTTTTACAGAAAAACCTCAAAAAACTATTATTAAAAATCTTTTATCATTTTTGAGAATTGTACACAAACACAAATTGTTCTTTTTGGTAAAAAACGTTTATATAACTTTTCACGTGATCGACGACACGACACGGAGATCACCATTTTCATCATCGTATATGTAATCATCTTAATTTTTAAAACAAATCAAAATCATCGTCGCCCGCATTATAAAATAATTAAAGTTAAAAAATAAAATATTACTATGCAAAAAAGAAACATGATGGTTAAAAAATGATGATTTCATGGTGAAGACGAGAAGCAACAATAAATCAATAAAAAACAATTTTAATCTCGCAAATTGAATTTTATTACTACTATCATTCTTATGATGAATTTTATTCTATTAATTATTACACGGAAGAAAGAAAAAAGGTTTATTATGAATAATAAAACATACATATTCTATATTATAATCAGTTATGAATTATTTATTTATATGATTGTTATGATGAATTCTTACAACAATGTATAAAATAATAATCTTATTAAACTACTTATATAAAATAAAGTAATAAATATAATGAATAATTAAAACATAATTATGATATTATTATAATACTTCGATGATGCGATGGTACTATTATTATATTCTGCATATTATAATAATTATAAATTTAAAATAAAATAAATAAAAAACAACAATACAACAAAAGTTTTAACCGGAACAGAAAAAAAATTGTAACGTGAATCATTATGTAAAAAATGATAATGAAGATGACATTCATTATTATATTATTATTCTAATTATGATTATGTAATTAAAACCATAATTAATTATTATTATTACTACTATATGCATATTATTACTTATGATTATTATGATTATTATATAAAAAAATATAATGATTGAACTATAAAAATTCCACAAGAAAGATTTCAAACAAACAAGATGGAATAATGAGAAATAAAAATGACAAATAACCAGAAAAAAAACTATTGTTCTTGTAAATTTTATTTAAAATAACTAATCGCTACTTTTTGTTCTTGACAAAGGGAAACTTTTTTACTTTTTCTGTTGATGAGATTCATTGTTTTTCTTGTCTGTGCCGACAGTAGCCTTCTTACCCGCAACTTTTTCATCTTTGCTGGCAGCAGAAGCAGTAACGGCAGCTCCTGCTTCAGTTTTACTTTTGTTCTGGTCTTTTTCTTTTTTCCCCTTGTCCTCCTTTTTATTATTGCTCGTACTTTTCTTGTCTTGCTTTTTGTCACTACTTCCGGTTTCCTTTTCCGTTGTGAGTATAACTGTTGTTGTTGCTGCTGCTGTTGGCGGTGTAGTATTGGTGGGCTCCTTTTTCTTGTCCTTTTTGTTCTTTTCCTCTGAAGCTTTCTTTTCTCCTGGAGTTTTGGCCGATTTTTCTTTCGAGGTGGTAGTGAGTTCAATGCCAGTGGCATCTTTTCCCTTTTGTTCATCGCCCTTATCTTTCTTTTTCTTTTTGGTATCCTGTTCTTCGCCTTTGCCACCTCCAGTTGTGGTGGCAGAAGTACTAGCGGCTCCTTGCTTCTTTGGAGGCAGCAGTGCAGTAGTTTGTTTGTCACTTCCCACATCTCCCATCCCATTTCCACCATTCTCCTCGTCGCTATCTCCAGTTTGTTGGGGTGTTTTCTTGGGGGCGCCAAAGAAGCGGGTGAAAGCTAATGCGATACGAGCTCCTAGTCCCATGGATTGGATGCGTAGGTCTTCGAGAGAAATGTCGATTTGGATTTGGGAGGCTCTTCGATAAGTGGAACCTGCAGCTGGATTTATTCCTCCGGCAGAAGAAAGTGTGGCTCCTGAAAGGACATCGGATTGTTGGAGACTTTCTGTGTCTGATTTTAGCTCAGTGCGAATTTTATCCAAAGCTGTTTTTAAATTAATAATTTTTTGTTAGATAAATTATATTGAATTTAAAATTGTTTTTTACTTTAACAATTGAATAATTAAATAATTTACCCTTCTTCAGATCCATTTCATCCAACTCCTGATTTTGTATTGCCTTGAGACGTTTCCGAAATTTGCGCATAATTTTCCTTCGGATATAGTCCCCTTCGATTTCTTGCTTGGTCCGAGGAATGCGAAATTTGAAGCAGCAACATAACAAGATAACTATTTTAAAACAACCCATTGACAGATTATTGTAAGAAACTTCTGGTTGTAACACAAACACAATAACTCAAATGTAAATCTTACCAAAACTGAGTACGGCTCCAATAGAAAGGAAGATGACATGCCACATACGCATTCCATACCATACGGTTTCCTCCAACCACTCATCTAGCTGCTCGGTAGTTGCTCCCACTCCAAGGTCCAAGCGACAGCCCTTTTAGTCACAAAAATATTTTTATCAATTAATATTAATATTATTAATATTTAGTTTTTGCTTATATTATTATTATTAGCTATTTCTCTCGATGATAAAAAGTCAACTCGGCGAGGGAAGTGGGTACTTCACTATCAATCCATCTTAAAATATACAAGCGTATCTCACTTTACCCTGGTGTCCTTCTCATCACCGGTATCACTTATTTCTTCTTCCTCACGCATTTCTCAGCAATCCTTTCCGCAAAAACCAACTAAACCATAAATTCTCTTGAAAGCAGGATCGCAAATTGAATTTCTTGAGCAAGAAGCATGATGGCACGAATGCAATTAAGGTAAGTAGCTATTGTAGTGGCAGCAGTAAAGTGCTGATACGAACAAAGATTGTGATTACAACACATACCAAACCATAATGTACAGCTTTTTCAAAAGGAAAAGGTCACACTTTCTACGATACCATCTCCAGTAAACTCCAATAAAATTGTGTGTTTCATCCCAAAAACCAAGTTCGTGACATTATAACAAAATCTCTATATAGGATTATTATTGAAACTTTATTATATTATATTCAATATTACCTGTTCCGTGTCATTAGAACATTCCTTACTCCCAAACATGACAGCTGCTCCTGCCACTGATTCTGCTACAGCGGCAATAAAATAGATAAGCCTTGAGTTGAGGAGACTATAAAAGACTGGTCCTTTCTCTTTTCTACTTTTTATCTATTGATATTGATAGTCTTTATTGTCTTTTTCACGAAAGAGGAGGAGAGCACCGGATGGGAAGAGCAATTAATGTCGTTTTACCGTCACTTTACTGCACCGCCAATGCCATCATAATAAGAGCAATAATAAGGAAGAGTATAGTGATATGTCATTGATTTGATTTATGTTTTTGCTACTGTTTGCTTTTTCCAGACTTTCTCCTTTGGATTCAACAAATAAACTGGAAATGGAATAATATATTTAGGGTAAATCTCTCCAGTAGTGCTGTTGATGTATATTTTTCAATCAAAAGGAATAGTAATGAATAAGCAAAATAGTAGGACCTAAGAGCACAGCTTAAGATGCCTTTAAGGGAAATATTACTATTTTCTAATGGAGAAGCTGCTTTCACCTATGCACTTGGCTGCAATGTGAAGTTTGGATGTTTACTTTTGCATTTCGCATGTCGTTTTCCCATGAAAATTCTTTTTTTGTGTGCTGAGCTGAGCTATCCAGCAGCGAGATCTAAATCCAACCAGCTAATGAAATGAAATCAACAAAACTTTCACTTTTCCAGTAGTAAAGTTGAAAATAAACTCTGATAATGTAGGCCACAGATCTTCATTTCATTGTGTGTATTTTAGTTATTATAACTGCGAAACATGATATGGATACCTAAATGTAAAAGGGAGGCTGATGGCTTATACTAATCTGCATGTAACATCTAATCCGCCCATAATTTCGTATTGATCTGTATCATCATATTTTCATGTTGGAGTTGGGCATAATAAAACATGCAAACACAAAGATGTATTGAATATAGAATATCAATTAGATATACATATACGATCTTTCTACACATGGTGCTGAATTTTTGTAGAGTTCGTTACAATCATAAAATTCGTCGTTTTTTTGTAGTAAGCTTGTTGAGTTTTTTACCTTGCTGCATAAAAAATGAACAGCGTGAACGTCCAGTGCACGCTGAAGGTTTCAATGCAAGATTATAAACTTACTATATATGGTTTAGCTGAAATCTGGCCTTTGTTGCTTATTCTAAGTTTCAAGTAAACTATTGTATACAAAGAATTGAAATCTTTGCTGTAATAACTACAATTTATTATTTTTTCCAAATCAGGATAATTTGAAATATTACTATTTAATAGACAAAGCAATTGAAAACTGAAAACTCAGCTAACTTTTTACATGTGGTTATGTCAAACCATAGACTATACGCCACTCGTTTATTATATGAGATACATAAAGTGGAATGAACATGACATGATCACTTTACGGCTTTTCCTGCTTTCACCTACATTTTCTAACACATCCCATCCTTCATTCTTTTTTGTG
>JAQFYG010002644.1:0-14202 GCA_034694325.1 Entomobrya corticalis
CGTTTTAAGTTTTATAATAGCTTTTTAAAACAACGATGCTTAGCTTTGTCCGAAGTCAAACATTAATTCGGACTTGTTGAAGTTTAGAGTTTTGGCGGTGGTCCAACCACATCAAAGGCAATAAATTTTGCTTTTAACATTGAAACAATAAACAAAGAGTTAGATACTTGAATACGTTGCAAAATAATTGCTAGGTATTATAAGTTTTAAGTGAAAATTATTTTAATTACTTAGATAGTATTTTTCATCATGACATTTTGCTCATAGGTGGCGGTGTTGCTTTGTTCGGTGAAATAAATGAATGTAAACGCCCCTATGTTCGATAAAACTCTGAATACAATTATTTTTTTGCTCGACGTCTGCTCTTGTTCCAAAAGCTTAGAAATCATGTCATAATCGTAAGCAATACGTCATTATGTCAACACTTTGTCTACTCGCGAAACTACTATTAACGCTGAATAGTTTTCTAAACAGTAATAAGTTATTGGGGAATGAATTTTCTAAAGGTTTACTGGATGGCGGAAGGTAATCAATTCCAATATATTTAAAACTATTATAATTTTCATTTCCTTTGTTGATTGTCGAGCTAAAATTTGCTAATATTTCTGTTTCTGTGTATATTTATTTCAAATCTTGTAAGTTGTAGAAAAGTGGGTGGATAGGGAGGAGCTTCTTGATAAAAATGTATACTCCCTGATTCCGGGAAAATACTTGCTTTCTTGAGGTTTTTTGTCTTCATGATATTTTTTGATTCTTCGTTTCCCTTTCTTTGGATTGCATTTCTTCACTTGCAATGGACAAAAGATCAGGGAAGAGTAGAAAGTCAGACAGATTCCTAGTGTCATTCTTTTAAAAGGAAACATTCAAAGTAGAATCAAAACCAAAAAGACGTATATTTTCAGAAAGAAAAGCCCCTTTTCTTCTTTAGGAGAAAGCATGCCAAAAAGAAAGCAAAGTACAATAGTAACCCTTTGAGTGATGCAGACACGCGCACACAAATCAGGATTCAGCTCTTGGACTTCTTGGACTGACTCCCTCGACCTGCATTCAAATGAAGATTTTTTTGATACAATCGGATCTAAAAACTATATAGATGCTGATACATTGATACAGTTACATAAAACTGGGCAAGATACCCGTCTTTTCTCCATCTTGTGGAGTTGTATTAGTGTGTCTAAAAATTAAGCGAACAAAAATTCTTTTTTTGTCCTCGAGTTAATTCATATTCATGCATGATGCCTGGTTGCATATTATATTATATTCCTTAAATACATCTCTATATTTTTATTGTTTTTGGGTATGGATGGCGCGAACACCAAATTTGGATCTGGCACATGAACGTGTCCGATGTTTCACTCATTTTGTTTTCCCCTCACTAACCAAATCTCACCAACCAAACGTTACCACCAATACAACCACAATATGGTGGCGAAGATGGCTCTTATATTTCCATAGTTACTGATTCCTGCGACGCTTATGTCATTATTTTTAGAAATATAATGTTGATATGTTGATTTTGCATAAGTTCCTGAACACGAAGAGGGAGTGCTATTAAGCAGTTGTTCTTCTCTCGTTGTCGGTTTTCAAGAAGGTGGATGTAGGGATGCAAAATGTAGGGTACCAAATGTCACATCGCAAGAAATACCGGGCTTCCTGATTTTTTAGTTGTGTGTGACATGATATCTTCGTGTAAAGTAAAGCAAAATCATTGTACCGGATTGTGACGGGAACAAATCCAAATGAAATGCATGTTTTTATACTCACATAATATACGAAATGTATATTATGTGAGTGACAGTTTCTTCTGTTTTTGTCCAGTGTTAGATCATATATGGGTAGTTCTGAGGGAAAAGGGACCTTCTTCGCAAAAGATAAGATACCGTATTTGATCAAATAGAAATGCAGGTCCAAAAGAGACCATGTTAAATCAAATATAGAAATTATGGACCGCATCATTATTTCTCTAAATACGGTATTTCGTTCTTTGCGAAGAAGGTCCCTTTTCCCTCAGAACTACCCATATGCAAAAATTATAAACGGCCAAATCTTTTCATTTACAATACAATTGCTTATGTATTTGCACATGTTCTAAAACTATCTTGAGGTGGTTACATTGAAACAGTCGCATAGGTCAAGAATCCCGGGGATCATCATTCAAATTTTTTTTGTAACTTATTTTACTATCTTCTCCTTCTGCTTCATGGTTCGATATTGATTCATTGCAACTCATATCTCTATCGTCGCTGCAGTATTCCTATAGGTTATCACGTCCTTATTTAATTTAAATTTTTTGAGTAATTCATCGAATCTTGTGTATTTTTAGACATTTTCATCTTGTTATGAAATATTCTGCAAAAACTATGAATGTTTATGTCGGTATATTTCTTGAGCATACTGGTCAACAAGTTTATTTTGCATTATAAGTTGCACTGCAATTTTAAAGGGCATCTCAATTCATTACTGAATCTGATTAATTGAAAAGTTTTTAACGAAAATGTACTTTAAAGGGTAATGTCAAGTATGTGTAAATATAAGCAGGTATACAATCTAATGTTGCAGAAATTGACTTAATGTAATGGTGAATATTTATATTTAAAAAAACCAATTGGTTTTGGATCGAGTTTTGAAGATAGAATGCAATATTTTTGTGTAAAAACCAGAGAATAGTTGACAAAACTAGTTGTATGTTATGCATGTAACAATTGATCATGTAATAAATGTAATTTTTCATAATACTCTTTTATTATATCATCCATCCGAGCTATTTTCAATTGGGTTGAACATTTTTTCAATTAAAGTTATTATTTTTGATTATTACGTGAGTTTTATTTTATGTGTACTTCGACGTCAAATACAAAAATGTGTACAATTATGTGATATATGGCGAAAAACAGATAATGGCCACGGAGTGGATAAAAATGTATACATTAAGTTAACTCTGAAACACTGTGTATATTTCTAAAAAGTAACAATTTTATAAATTTTTACAAGAATTTAATAGAAAAAAAGGCGTGAAAATGGTTACAAAAAGAAGGCTGTAATTTTTCATTTTTCGCTTTTGTCCTTTATGGCATAAAGCTAGATGCGTAGATTCTAACAACATAATATTTTGCGTGAACGAATTTGTTTAAAATAAATAAATTAAAAATAAGTGGCGTTTGAATTTTTAGTTTTCCTCAACAAGTTTAAAAAATTTAAATCATGAATTTTCCTAATTTTTATCAGTTATCCGTTTTGTTACTAGAAATATAACTATAAAATTACGTTATAAAAAATTTCATTATATAATAGGCTGTTAATTTAAATTTAATAATTAAATAAAGACTTTATCGTGCTTATTTTTATATTTACGTAAATAGTATATTTTCCTTGTATTGGTGTTCATTATTCATACTTGTCTTTTGGTTTTCGGTTTATTAGCGATTCGATAAAGCTAAATGATATAAGTCTAAGAGTGTAAGATGTACTGAAATTGAAACCATTAATATGAATTGAGCCGTAACGCACAGATTTACTGCTCATTGTGCATAATGGACTGGAAGAAAAGTTCCTTTGTTCTGCATTGCCTATCAAAGCTTTCATGTAGTTCAACACTTCATTTTTTGGCGTCAACGAATTTGGACATGTGCACAAAAAGTGTGGATGTTCAGGATAAAAGTATCAATACACAGTTGAATATTAATTGAAATGGTGAACATTGTGGAGTGTTAATAAATATTTATGTTGCAACTTTTTATAAGGACCAGCTTTCATGTAACATTTAACAGTTTCTCATAGAGCTCTGTACCAATTAGGTAGTGATAAAAAATACAGACGGCGTCGAAACATAATTTTCGCTGTTTTGATTTTAATTTGTCTTTCATTGCTTTAAATGCATTCTCACTAACTTTTTTCGAAAATTAAAAGTATCGGAGCCTGCCATTTCACGAAAATCATCCAAATATGCAGTAATGCATACATATTGTTACGGCTCAGAGGTCATAGGTCAACTTCTCGAAACCACGCAACAGAAAATACAGAAGTCCAATAGTTTGATCACAGGATAGCGAGTAACTGATCGAGAATGAATTTCATGAAATGAGACTTCTAGATGTGCTTAAATTGCATTGTGCAAAACAAGATATTCTTAAGTAGTAGAAACTGATGATGACGACGAAATGATGAAATAAATTCCCTGCATTCCCTAAATTGGAATAAACCACATATCTTCGCGATATGTACTTAAAAAATGCTATATGCACAATAGCTGGCGTCGAAAACAATCAAACTTGTAATGCCGTATTTATATTTATATATCCTGTTTTACTTTTGGTGTGAGAACTGCAGGAAATATTTTCTGAAGAGGCTTTGAAGTTGAAACACCTCGACATTTACAAAGATTAAGACTCAAGAGGATTATCACTTAAATTTTTGATGTTGTGCTTATTTTAAATATATTGATGGTCAAGATAATGGTTTGCGTATTCAATTGAATAGCCGTCCATGCAAAGTCGTCTTATTAAAAACAAAACAAAACGTGTGTGAAAATTAGCTCCAACTTTTATGAATAGCTTTTACAAAAACTAGCTTCATAATCATTTCAAAATTTGACAAGTCATGGACATAATCGTCAAATAATATATCCCAGGAGAAAGGAAAAAACTATTGAATGGACTATTGTCTCGCATTACTCGTGCATTTACTAATTTCAATTTTTTTCATGCTCTCTTTTAATCTTCCAGCTTGAAATAATAACAAAAGAAAATATAAATATTAAATGGAATTGGAATCATGCAGCAGACATTCACCATTCTCCTAATTGAAAACACCAGCGGCGCTATTTATTTAAAACTAAAATTATAAAGAATACACTCAAGTTTTAAAATGAATTGAATTTTGAAAAACATTTGGAAGACTTTAGACCCTAGTGCAGTGGGAGCTGACGGAGGTAAACAAAGCCTTTGTAAATTATTTTTTGAAATTATTTCCAAAAAGGAAGACTTAAAGTACAGTGTGTATTTCATTTAATATTACAAAATCATTACTTTAATGTAGTTCTAAACTGTTCAGAATCAGAAAGACCTGATCGATTAGTTATTTCCTGACGCAATAGATATACTCGAAATTCAACTAATCTGCGTCCACTAATAAAAAGTTAGCGATTATTATTAAAAATGCATATTTTTATGATTCTTCTGTGACATTCAAATCATAATGTCTGTGAATTGTCTATTCGGTTTCACGTGTTTTAGATTCAGATATCGAAATTCAGTTTAATAGTTTATGCTTTTCATTTAAGATGTGATAAACTAAGGTTTAGTGGACGTTTATTTGTACGTGTTGAAGAAATTTTCTTGTATGCACTTCAGAAAATGTTGGTAAACATGCACTCCAGAAAATGTTGGAAAATATGCACTCCAGAAAATATTGGCGAATACGCACTCCAGAATATGTTGGTAAATGTGCAAACCAGAAAATTTTGGTAAAAGCAAGCCCAGGCATTTCTAGATTTAAATATTTATTGTATTTTTCACTTCAGAGTTCACTTCAGAGATACTTTTTATGTCGTTTATGCAAAGACCAGAAATATTTCCAAGTTTTGAAACGGACCAAAATTTGGACAAACAAAAACTTAATGAAACTATAAAAATCTGTAATCAGAATTTGCACAATATTGCTCTCGCTTTTATCTTGTTTGGAAGACATGAATTCAGTTCTTTAAAGCAAATATTTGAACCGCTCTCTGAGCAAACTGATAGAAACGTCTTACAAAAGTTATTTAATTATAGTAGCTTTAGTCCAGACGAGGTTCGTTTGGAGTTGGAGACAAGACTCCTTGGCTCTGTTTTTAAAAATGTAACATTTTACTCAGTGCAAACAGTATTTCATGATATGAATTTTAAAACTACCCGCTTCTCCCGGCCACACTACTTTTATATTCAGGAAAACAGGAAAACCAAATGTTTGAACTTCGTAGTCATTCACTTAAATTTTTGAAAATCCGGATCTCCAGGCTTTAAATATTTTTTACAGATTAGCCATAACGAGCTAAATAATGGTGGTAAACATTAAAAAAAGTTGAAAAAGTAAATCTGATGTCAGATTTCAAAATATTTTGATATGAATAATGATTTTGATGAGAATATGAGAACATAGTGTCATGCACTGCAAAAGGAAATCTAGACGTAGATACAAAAAAGGTAAACTAAAAGAATTAAAATTGACGTTAAGCTTAATCGTCTTCCAGAAACTGGCGTGCACATATGCTCATGAGATAAGTTTATAGGCATTGAAATTTGACAAGAGAATCTAAGACTTGTGTGCAAAGTTGACCATGAGAAGAGTTTACTTTTTAAAACTTCACGGTGACGTAATCAAGTTTATCGTATATTTCTACAAAATAAAACATTTTAAACTGATGGATATTGGGCAAGGGGGAAAATATAGGACCAACTGAAAAGCCCGAATTGTGTAGTTTCTGTTGAGATGAGGGAGACGTGAGTTTGTTTCACATCTCAGTCTAATGACCAAATCCTATCTGATTGATGAGTAGCAAGTTTCCCATAAGCTGGAACGGCATGGGATGAAACATGTGAAATTTGAGGTTGAGGGATTGGAGGAATACTCTATGACTTGGGTAGAAGTACGTATGTACTCCAGCACAAGGAATGTGATTGCGACAGTTGGCTATGATTACTCCTATGTTTTTTCTGTAAATTGCTGTAATAAATTTATTATTGACAGAGAAGAGGAATAAAATTGTTTATTTCCGTTTTAAATTTTACAGACAGACGAAAACTAAGTTAAGAAGGAAAATATCTAAACGGCTTTTGTGTCACTGAAACGCTGTTTAAATTTAATTGCTAACATATTGCAGATATACAGAATTTATAGAACCGGCGATTTCCATTGTTGTTTAGTAAAGGTATTAAATGAAATAAAAATATAATGAACATAATAGTGTTTGACCATCATCATAAACAGATAATTATCATACCAAAATTTGTCTTAAAACCACAGTTTAAAACCAAAAAATCCTTTCAAAAATGTACAGTTGGCTCAAAATTATTTTCTTGATCATGTCATTACATAGCGATTCCAGCATTATGGAATATTTTCTCCTCGTAAGAAGAGTATAAGATCAAGATGCCTTCGTTTTCCTACATCAAAAGGAAATGCAACTTTAGCCTTGTAATTTACATATTGCTGAAAAACATTTTATATTTTGACCGACGTTTTCGCATTCCAAAATTTTGATACCGGAGAGCTTATATTGAATTGGCAGAACAGAAATTCAGTTTTTTGAGTAAAGGATACTTTGTTGTAACGGAATAACCTTCATAATCTTCCGCAAATATTTGCCACATCATAACGCCTCCAAGTTTCTTTTCAAGTGTCGATCTGGCTTAAAATGTATAAAGCAATTTTCTCTATGGCGTAGGTGTTATCTTAGAAGTCAATGATAGACATTATAATATGTGTGTGTTCATTCCTATTAATTTTAAGGAAGTTGCTGCAATTTAATAAAGTACTATTGACAGGGAAGAGGAATAAAGAAGACTATTTTTATTTTTTTATTTTAAGACAGGCGGAATATAAAATAAAAATTGAAAAATATAGAATAGCATTTGTGACATGTAAACTCCGTTAATTTTTTTCTGCTAGAGATTCCATATTTGTGAATCAGAAGATCACCGGTGGTTCTTGTCTCTATTGTAATTGAAATATTGCGATTATGATTTTTAGATTTTTTCTTAGCACAAATTAATAAAGTAGTATTAAATTAATAATTAAAGTATATAAAATATTATAATAATATAAATTTACAGTATTGTAAACAGTTGTCAAGTCTTGCCAAAACATGCGCATAAAAGGATTGGCATCTTTCCTAAAATCTCAAAATCTTAGAACCCAATCTCAAATTGGGTGGGAATGATTTAAAGATTTGATAATTAGCTACGTTATCTTATTAAATATTATAATTGATATATTTAAAATGGTAGAACTGTTCATTGATGTTATAGTAATATTACCAAAATTAATTTATTTCATTATCAGAATGTTTTTGAAGCATATGGTTCATCAAGCATATCTTTTTCATTGTCTACATCTGTTCTGATTTAATAAAAATGCTGTTTGGCGTAATAATTCATTAATAAAATTGAAATTTAAAATTCGTTTTATTCATAACTCCACATTGTTGTTTTGACCTTTACGGTTTCTGCTGCATTTTAATTAAATTTGAAGCCATTCATTATTTAACATAGACAGACGAAGGCAATTTTATCCCAAAAATTTAATTAAATTAGGTTTCGTGTCTTATTAGTGCAGAAGTGGACAAATAAGTGCGCGAATTACAAACATATGATAAAGGCTCTGGGTTCAAAGAAGAAGAATAGATGCTAAAGAGATCACCTAAGTATATATTCGTTTGATAAAACTTTTTACATTTTAATTGTATGATGATGTACTGTTAGCTACTTAATTATTGAAGTGTATGAAAATTATAGATTTTTTATGAGAGGCGAGGCTGTCCAAATAAAAAATAATTTTAGAACCACATTTACAAGTTACGGTTTTACATAATTAGGTCTTTCAAGTAATATATCTCTACGTGTCGTAGAGTTTTGATGGTGCAATTTGCAATTACGACTTATGTTATTCAACTCAGAGGAGCGTTGAACATTAGACGTATAATCGCATGTGATTATTCAATTGTTCTTTTGTCTTCTAGTAAATTGCTAGAATTTGACCGTAATTAATAAAATTTCAAATTAACATTGATTGGTATTTAAGAGAAATAAAATATTTATGTTGGTTTTTACGGTTAAAGAAAGGCGGTAGTCAAAATAATATGAAAAAAAATAATAATGTGATTTGCGTTATTTAAACGCTTTTAAATTTTTTCTGTAAAATATTCCATATATACGTATCACCAGATCGGTCGTCCCTGTTTCCTGGTAGTATGCCATAAAAGTCATAGAATGATATATATATTAAGGCTTATAAAGTAACACTACAGAAATACGAGATTATTGTAATACTACGAACCAATATTATCTTACAACCCGTATCTTAAATTTAAATACCTGTATGAAATTATAAGAAAACAAATATTTCTTCGAATAACAGTGGCCAAAAAACAGCATTACTAAGTTTTCTTCAGGTGTATAATAATATAGTTACCGCAGTGTAAGCATGCTTCTGAAAACAATGCTGAAAAGGATACGATCTACATGAACGAGTTTATATGGTCTAAAATTATGAAAATGATTTTCGGCCGAAAATTTCAGTAACAGTTTGAAAGTAGATTGGATTCATAAATTTATATCCATATCCCTTTTTAACGATTATTATGACACATTTATCTTAGTATTTTTCATCCTAAAGACAAACGTACATTAAATATTTAATTATTTTGCCTTCATTTTTTATTAAAAAGAAAAACAACCTCTTTTGGTACATATCAATGTACTTGCTAGGAAAGTTAATTTTCCATCAAATAAAAATCAACATAAAGTATCATAATACAAATATATTACATAAAAATATCAAATTTCTATGTAATATATTGAGTTCATTCAAATTTGTTTATTTCATGATCTGTCGGATTTGTACTTGAAAAGAAAGTTGGAGGCGTAATGATGTGGCGAATACTTGCGGATGATTATGAAGCATATTTTGTAGGAACCAAAGATACCTTTCCGTTTTTAAAAGAAATGCACGAAAGATTATAAGATCTTCCTTATCGATAATAACAATTTCCAGTCTGCAATCATACTTCAAATTAAGATAGTACTTTGTCCTTAGACATATTGTTACCGCCATTAGTTGCATCACGTATCGTGTATGTAAATTCTGCGTTTAGTGTTTTGTAGTGAACATGAACTTTAAGCGACGTCGAAGTATGATTTTTTCCTTTTTCAGTTCAAGTTGGTGTTTATTGCTTTTGAAGCGTAACACTGATTTGAGAAAATAATAATAAACAAATAATAAACAATTTCAAACTGACTTAAAATAATGTAAGTTTCTTAGTAGTTTTTCATTCACTTCAAAATTAACATTTATAAACAGGCAATTTATAGCAAATAAAATTCCTTTGACTAGCGTACATAAAAAAATGATTTTACAAAATTTATAAATTTTTCGAATGCTTGTGAAAATATGATAAATTTGAAAATTCTAACACTAGCCTTTACCCTGCCCGTATCTTGAAAGAAAATTCCGTATAATGCAATATTATTATTACTTATTGCTAAACTATAAAATAGCTCAGTTTTAAGCTGCTTTAAGAGAGCAACAGGCAATGAAACTGAAACCATTGATATGAATTGAATTAAACTATAAAGTACAGATTTACTGCTGAATATGCATAATGGACAGAAAAAATTAGAAGTTCAACTGTTCTGCCGAGGCCTTTCAAATTTTTCAAGTAGTTCAACACTTTATTGTTTGGCGTAAACTGACTTGGACATGTGCATGAAATTATTTGGTTGCTTAATTTAAATGCACTAATTAACTATTAATTAAAATATGATAATGCATTTAAATATTGACTTGACACACGTTTTATAATGTTAATAAATGCTTAGCTTGTAACCTCAATTCATTATTGCCGCCTTAGCTTGAACATTATCTGATAGCAGTTAGACATACGTTGAATAGTTCAACCAAAAGTACGAACGGCGTCGACATACGATTTTTGTTAACTTAATTTTAATTTGTCGTTCATTGCTTTGAAAGCATACCTTAAAATCTAAGAAATTATCAGTCGTTTTTAATATTAATTAACGTTTACCACCATTGATAGTTAAACAACTCGACTCAAAATAAATCTATAAAAACAGCGAAAAATAAAAATCGAAAAATATATAGTTGTGCGTACATTTATTTGGCATAGTTTCTGAACTTGCTGAAATTCATTGCATGTTTTTTATGTACACTAATGACAGAGCAATACTTGATTAGCCTGAGGTAGCTCAAATAGCAGATTGTACATTTTTTCCTCTTTAAAATTGACTGTAAAACAACAACATTTGTTTATGAGTTTTTGCAATTTGTAAACGGTTTGCTTCTTCAGTTTTTCAAAAGTCAGAGGAAAAAGCTCTGAAATAAAACCACCAAAATAAGCGAATTGTACTTTTAAAGCAATTCTGTATCAACTACTTCAACGCCAGTTTGCAAACTTTATTTCAAAGTTTGATTCTCATAGGCAACTGCAGCAATATATATTTGAAGACAGTCACTGTTTGTGAAAAATAACATTTTACTTAATCAACTGAAGAGTTAGTATTTTGAATTACAGATATTGTTTTCTTGCCGAATCGTTGATATTGCAATTAGTAATAGCATTGAAATTATTATTTAAACCGAAGATGTAGAATAGTATTATATTTATTAAAATTTATCATAGGTGCAATTAGGTATTGAAATTAAGGTACATAATATGTATAATTGCCGAAGAAAATAATTGTTTCGGGTTAGAATTTTCTAAGATTCCTTCTTTATTTTGCAAATTGTTGGTGTGAGTGCTGCGGGAAAATAGCACGTAAAATAAGTCCATTACCATAATATACAAAATACCGTTACCTTCAAAATATCTGAAAGATTAAACACGTATTAATTTTTAAAATGGGTTAATTTCAACGTCATCTTTTTTATTTTTCGATTTTATCTTACAATATTTGTATTGTAGATTCTCCAGAACTTTCCACTAGCGATACAACAACGAAATTACATGAAAGTCATACGTTACGTGATAACTGTAATGTAAACTATAACTTTATTATTAACGCTTTCCAATGAACCTTATGGCACATGAAAAAATACAAAAATTACAAAATTAAAATAATAACAGCAATAATTATATAGCAGGGTAATCAAAATGGATTTTGAAACCGTAAAATATTTTTACAGTGCTAGGTGGCAATTACGTCATGCCACAAACGTCGAGCGTATGTTATTTTGGATTGCAATCAGAAAAAAGACAATTTAAAACGAAACCTCGTCATAGTTTGGAAATGAAACTGATTGAAATGTGTGTATAAAGATGTGCGGAACATGTGAAGGGAATTGTGAAAATCCATACTAAATAATTGATACGATTTAATATGATAGTGTAATAAACTTATATTTATTAAACACCAAATATCTTTTATTGACATATCCAATACAGAAACCAAATTAATCTAGCATTTGGTACTAAATGACCAAAAAAATTGTTTCATAATAAACCGCGTTGAAATCTATTAAAATCGCAACATCTATTATAGCCAACTACAACTAGGACACGACACGCATTAAATCTTCTTTAGGGATAATATGACGAAATGAATTGTTTTATACTAAACGGCGTTGAAAACATCTTTTCAAAAATAGGTTCCAATTGATTTAAAATGATAACTTGTCAATTTTCCTGCAATTTTAAGTAATCTTCAAACAATCATTTATAGTTTCAAGTTTACTGTCAATTGGAGTACAGTACTTCATACTGCCCCGGTCACATAAAACATTTATTTAAATATTATAAACTTTGTTAATAACCTGTGGAAATAATTGATTTAACGTTTCACAGTGTTCAATGTACGCATACGTTATAAATAAAAAAACAATGCCATAAACTTTGAGATTGTCAATATTTGTCCAAATTTTGCATTTCATTTCTCAATCAGAAAAACATTCAACTTTTGATTTATTTTATTTATGTGTACCCACAAATATAAGACTTTCTGGGCATCCAGCAAGTGATGGTGTCCGTCATATCCTTTTAGATGTTGCAAACAGCAGTTTAGACTTAAAACAAATTGCAACAGAAAGATTTTTATTGTTTCCTTAGGTTTAAGTTTGTCCAAAATTTTAATACTTTCAAAACTATGGAATATTTTGGTCATTGCATGAACGACATAAAAAGTAAATTTGTGAACTATTTTAAAGAGATTGTTTCAAAATTTTGGTATAGCTTGATATTTAAAAGTTCAAAGAAAATAGCTCAAGAGATCCGCCTATATATATTAAGCTCTCTAATAAGGCTCAATTTGTTTAGAAATGAATATTTGAACTCAATAAACATTTGCAGTTATCATAGATAGCAGCATACATTTCAGCTTTATTATGCTACTAACAACCAACATGAAAGTGCCAATGTACCCAGACGAAGTTATATTTTATATGGTTTTTTATTTCCATTTTTCTGGCTGTGACGTACAAATAGGCTATAAAATGTTATCATTATTAGTTCCGTTAAGCCTAAATTTGCTTAGTCAACATGGGAATTAGAGATATATCTTTTTTTTGAAACTTACAGTTCTACTTTATTTTTCCTATACAATATTCCATAAAACTATGAATGCTTACTCGGTCACAAAATAGTTTTTGACCATACCTGTTGATTATATATAACAAATATAATATTATATATTTCTTATCTTACCACATTTTATAAACCCATAGGTTATTTTTGGTAATATCATAATTACAGTTAGTTTTAATGTTTAGATGAAAATAAAAGTTATTAGCCATAATATGAGGCATAATGAATCAGTTTGTAAATTGATGATCGAGATCATTAATGAATTATTATTAAACACTTATATCGTCTTATACCTCAATTTATTCTATTGTCGTTAGTTTATTCCTCCTGGTTTACAGATCTGTATCTATGTAATACAACAGACCATTTTGCAGTAATATAAATTACAAACAACGTCGATCTATGATTTCTGCTATTTCAGCTAAAATCGTTACTTATTGCTTTGGTGGAATAACTCTAATTTTAGAAAATTATAAAAAACTTACAATTCATTTCAAACAAATGTAATTTACATTATCATGTTATCATTGAATGCATTTTAAATGTAAGATCTGACTTGTGAAAAGGATTTTCACTGTGACGTAAATGTATGTGCTTTAACATTTCTTTGCTCTTTATTAATTTTTTTTGGCATTTTATTTGTTAATATTATGAAATTTATGTAAACTTTTTGCATTTAATGGCAATTATTTCGGCTAATCAGCACAAAAAAACCATTTTGTAAGTCATTCGTCATTGTTTGTAATAACTAAATTATAACTTTTTGAATTATAAACTACTTGACTTTGCCCTACGTTTCATTTTTTGACGGTTTTCATTGTTATGTTATATACTTTGTTATTTGCCCATAGGCATATGCGATTAAGGAAGATGTGGGGTGAAGCATGCCTCACCGCTTCATAAAGCTTACACTG
>JAQFYG010002645.1:0-14202 GCA_034694325.1 Entomobrya corticalis
TTTTATTTTTTTCCCATGGTCGGTTGGTATTATAGCATAAAAAATGTAGACGCCGCAATCGACGGTAATCCCTGAAACTTCTAAGTGTTGCCAGTTTTACTAGTCACTTTATTCTTGGCATTAATCGAAATTCTCTGCACTGAGCACGTATATAGGACGCGAAGTTTTGATTGTGGCTGTTTTCAAGACACATATTTTGAATGGCGAATGGGATTTAAAATCAAGAGACAAATAAACGTGCAACATAAAAAACTATTAAAGCTTGAAAGAGATTTCTATATCATACGTGGGCTACTTATGCTACTCTTTGTGACTGGGAATGATTGAAACACTGAAAGCCTGCGATTGCTGATAAAGTATTTTTATCTTCATTTTTGTGGTAACAACAATCAGAATGGGTAGTGCATTAAGTGCAATGCTTTAAAAATCCATATCTAAAATTTAAAATTAATAATCATAACTTATAAGAACATGGATTTTGTCATGTTGCTGCTTAATGTGCACTCTTTATAGCTAATTGAGTATAATTTTCGCAATAATCAATCTGTGTGTGTCTCTGTGTTTTCAACGTTGCGTTGAACTAGAAGTGAGTCTAGTAATTTTATGCATTCTCATTAGCAAAAAATTGTGCTAATATTGACAACTGAAGGTAATCGTTAATTTTTTGTTGATATGAAGTACAAATACGCAAGGGATACACGCATGGAATAATTTACATGATGCCAATTTACAATTTAGGAATTTCGCTTGGATGTACAACAAAAAACGTCTCTTCATCTCGAACAGATCATCATCACTGCCTGTATCCTTGCGATTTTCAATTTATGTGTAATTTTAAGAGTGAAGGAAGATACCAGCATTGATTGCAGTCGCAGTGTAGACGCTCATCGCGATTGACCGCTGTTGTTGTGCTTTAGTGCTCGTGTGCCGCTTCATCAGAAGAGCATAAACAATGGATCTTCTCAGCGATGAGGAAAAGATGCTGTGTCAACAGGTATTCCGCTTGTTCATTAAACCAAAAAAGTTGCTTCTTTGTGTCATTGTTGTTTTTTGTTCTTTATGAATATATTAATATTATGTTTTTTACACGTGCTTTTGTTTACCAAACTATCTTCAAAGAGTTTTTAAATGCAATAAATTAATTATTGTTTGATATAATTTTGAAGCTTAGGGATCGTATATCAGACCTTAAAATAACGGATGCTTACCGGATTGGAGATTTTCATATGATTCGATTCCTTCGAGGTAAAGTTGTACTATTTCTCAAGGGATTTTTAAATAAATCGACATAATATTTAATACAATTTAAATTTCACATATTTACGTTATGTATATTTACAGCTCGTGACATGGATTTATCAAAGGCTGAAAATATGTTTCGCACGGTATAATGACATTATATGCGTTAAGCATGAAAATTGCATCATCTTATAGAAGTATTTTATCATTAGAAAATTTTCTGGAAATTAAATAATTTCAGTACATTGCCTGGCGTGAGGAACACGACATAGATAACGCTCAAACATGGGATGTGCCACAAGATTTGAAGGAAAACTTTCGTTACCGTGTTAGTGGTTTGACCCAGAACGGAGGCTTAGGTAGGTGTCAAAAGAAGGCCCAGTCAGTGAATATTCTGTAGAAACGTTATGTGAGTGGAGTAAAATACCTTCTGATTTCAATTTCTAAATTATTTCAGTGATATGTGTAAACGTCGGAGACTGGGACCCAGCAATGAGCCATGGTAGATTCGAGGAGCTGATGAAAGTAGCGTTTCATGAGCTGGAGTATCTTACTCAGATGTCGAAATTCTTTACTCTTCAAAGGAAGTCCTTTTCAAAAATGATTGGCATTATTAACCTGGAAGGATTGACGTTTGCACACTGCACTACCGTCGAATGTGAGTTTACATGATTTAGTAAAAATATAAACATTATTCTAACGTACAAGATTCATGTTTAACACTAAATATAATTTTTTTAAATCGAAGGGATCAAGGCATTGATTACTTTGCTGAAAGCATTTGAAGCATATTATCCTGAAACTTTAAAAAGGGCATATCTTGTCTCCGGTAATTATCATAGTATCATTTTTGGTCACTCATATTTAACAAATACCCTATTTTACTGATGCTAATTGTTTGTGTGGTGTGTTTGTTTTACTTGTGCTCACGTATCAATCAGCTCCTTGGGTATTTTCTATTCTATGGTCCATCTGCAAGCCTTTTATTTCTACAAGCACACATCAAAGACTACGATTTTTAGGGTCTGAGAAGGAAGTGTGGAGATCTGAGATTTCGGAATTTGTTGATGAGGATCAGTTTCCAGAAAGTTTCGGTGGAACATTGCCGGACGATTGCGGGGTAAATTTGCAGTTTTTTAATAAAAAACCCTAAAATATTGAACATGTATTTGAACTTGAAAATGATTATAACCAATTTGTATTCCATTTTACTAGTTGGTTTTATGTGAAGATGGTACAGTACAGCTAATGCAAACGAACGGAACAAGCAACGAAGAAAATGACAATAAAAAAAATCCGCTTCAACTAAAACCTGTAGACTCAATCGATCTAGATTAACAAATTCTTAAATTTATTTTGTAAGATTAAATTTAATTATTGTTATGATTTATTACAACATTTATAGTCTGTTCACCAAATATACTTAGCATACAGTATAACGTTAACTAGGACATATTTACTCATTTCATTATATCAGTTCTAAATAAATAGTTGAAGTTCATTGGGCTTTTCCGTCCAACCTAAAAAGACACAATTTTTCAATTTGCCCCACCATTCAACATATTTTTCAGACATTGCTTTCATATCACTGTATTTTTTACAAGTTTCACTATTTATACCTTCCAAGGAACTGTAAACATTTTTAAATCTAGTAAAAGTCTTTAATCTACAAATTTCCACCATGCTTGATGGCTTTCCGAAGAACTTTTTCGTAGCGCCTTGTTTCCTCCCACCAACAAGAACCTGAACTGTTTCTGTAGGATCCAAAACTGAATGTGAAGAGTACCAAGATATTGATGCTGGGGCTGGAGACAAGTTCTCGGAAAATTTCATGAAATTCTCTACACTTTGATAAATTTCAGGACATTGATATCCAGACAAAATAGATAAATCCTTGATTGTGTCCTGGATTGAGTGAGAAAATCTTGTGAACAACGCCCTTTCCAGGGACTCTTTACTGAAGGGCACATTACCTCCAATTGTAACTGATTTAAGTCTTAACGGCTCAACAATGAAAATACTTAACAAGGATCCTTGAAGGCCCACTGCCTGCCACTTGGCTAATTTATCACTGCATGACATGCAAAGTGTGGGATCCCCTTTTCCCGGCTTCACACGACATCTTCCACTTACTTGCATTTCTTCATATTGAAGTGGACCAACTTGCAGCTTGGCTCCTGTTCTATGCTCATGCTGAGAGTCTGTTGCATTGTTTTTGTCCTCAGTTCTGGGTTTCTTTATTGGTGGGGTCGAACTATCGCTGTCACAATCAGCGGCACTATTATCACTCTCGTTCTCGATTCTACCAATTATTGCAGCATCCCCACATGGTGAATGGCTTATGAACATGTGAAAACTGATGTCCTCACGCAGTTTTAAATTTCTTACAATATTACAGTTTTTGTTTGCTTCACTATTCACAAATTTTAAAATGGATTTATCCACATGCCCACTCTTGCATAGTTCAAGTTGTTCATATAAATACAATAGAAATGAACGTCTAGCAATAACTTCAGCGTGCGAGTCTGATACGACATCACCTAAGCCACTCAACTCGTTCTTACCTAAACACTTTGTGCCAGTCCCAATAGAAATAACTTTTAGATCACTTTTGGCGTCCTCGCCTTCGAGACTGATTTGTTCTTGAATTATTGCCGCCATTGTTGTCCATTCTTTTGTCCCGTTTGGTTTCCCTTTCTTCGGAAGTTTATGAAACTGCTGAACAGCTTTATAAGCAATTATATTTGGATCCATTATTACTGATTTTTAATCGTCGTCATTAAATACAATCTTCTTCCCCTTAAACTCTGTCAAAGAAATTTGCTGCTGTTTCTTCTTCGCTTCCCAGGAAGGATGGAGTTTTTCCGGTACTGAGTCCTCTGCTTTCTGTGGCGGTTTCAATAATTGTTCCTCTTGATAATCTCTCGAAAATCTTGGTTTCTTGATACCTAGCGGCTCCGCGTTTCCTCCGAACCGATTATCAGCATTGCCTTGTCTGAATGGAGGTTGGCCTTTATGGTTTGGCCGGAAATTTCCTTGTGAGCTGTTTCCTGGTGGAGGCTTGGAGATGAGTTTTCCTTTCTTGTATACAGGTTTTGAATGACCGTTGTGTTGATTTTGATTAAATTGGGGAGAGTGATTAAAGTTAGCTTTCCTGGGGCTTTCCTCTGGGTCACTTTCTGGTTCGTCTACCCCACCAACAAAGAACGCACTTTTAGGTCTTTTGACCTGAGGAGCTTGAGCAAGATTTACAAACTTTTTGTCAGTCCTTTGCTCAACATCATCTTCCAGGTCGTTCAGGTTTTTCAAAAATTTCACTTTGACCGTGCCTTCCGATTTATTTTGTGATACTACTGGGGTTAGGCTTACCACTTTATTACTATTAGTTGCTGATTTAACCCCTAGATTAGAATTTTGATTTGTTTTGTTTGCGAATTTTGATTTCGTAACAATAGATTTCTTGATTTTCTGTTGGCCCTGGCCCCACTCCTCTTCACTTAAATCGTCGTCGGTTTGATCATCCACTTCGTCAAAATCTGATTTTCCTACGACATCAGGGTTTGCATCGTCGATATCACTTTCACTATCTTCAGTTTCGGTCTTTGAAATAATTATGCGATGTTTTCGGTCAGGAATGGGACTTTCCTCAGGATTCAATTTTTCTTTCTTTTTCCGCCGTTTCTCTCTGGTCATTTCCAGAAGAACTGGAATTTGTTTGTCCCAGTTTGGATTCGCATCTCGATACTTTTTAACCTCTCTAACTATCACATTATGGTGACTCAGTCGAGCGAGGACCCTTTCTTCTTCTGATGACTCAGGATTGTTCAAAATAGTATCAAGTTGTCGAGTATCTTGCAAAGCAAAAAGTGATACTTTATCCTTTTTAATTTTCTGCAAAAAGAAATGAAAAACGAAACCGTTAAAGTAGTCTTAAATCAAACTTATAATTTACATTACGTTAATCTTCATTTACGTGCTATAGATATACCTTCAAAATTTGAATTTCTTCTAATATCCTGTCAGCCCTCCGCTTTGCTTTCTCTTGTCCCTTTGGATCTCCTTTACGCGTCTTGTACTTCTGTATCTGGCTAATTAATCGATTTATTAACTGAACTCGGGCCTGGCGAACGCTATTTCTCATACACACTATCTGTTTCATTAAATAAAATAACAGCATTGAATAATAAATTATCCATGTGCTTCAATCGACAATCGACACCACCCCCATTCTTAGACAGTCGAGTCAGTCAATCTTAACAATAAAGATAAGCAAATTTTTTAAAATTACATGATTATTTAGCTCCTGTCTTTTCGACAATGGTTCACAGTCCTTCTTGTCTATAATCTTCACATTCTTCTTGTTCTTCCCATTCGGCAAGTCTTCTTCCATGCTTCCCAACTTATTCAACGTTAAATTCAATCTACTTGTTACCACTTCAGCAGTTATGAATAAAAATACCACCGATAAATTACTAATGGAATACCACGCACTTGACAATTAAAACTGTTTCTAGAGATCCTTCAAAGAACAAAAACGCTAGAGTAAAAGCACGTGTATACAGAAATTACTGCATGCACGAACACTGGCGAGTGGCGAACAGATGCTGCTATGCTATACTAATACAAGGTAAATAGAGTGTGACAGGCAAGGTGCTTGTAATGGTAACTTGTACATACATAAAAGCGCTTGTAGGGAAGAAACATCATTGAGTATCGGATGGAGCAAAACGAGTAAAAGATAAGCATGTCTCACAGCCTCAGTAGCTCTTCTTCGTGTTCATATTAATAAACTTTTCTCCCGGGATCTACGCTGCTACATCTGCTTTCTTCCTACAAACACACATGTAAATTAACTTCTTTTGTGAGAAACTGGGAAATGGAAAAAGTCCATCAAAAGGATGCACAATCTCAGGAAAATCTTTTCGCTTCAACCCTTTTTCCTAATTACTTTTGTATATGTAATTTGATCGACCGTATTTTATGAGATATGCAGGCAGGTCTTCAGCTCATTAAAATGGGAAAGGTTTGTTTACGTTAGTGGAAAGTGGAGACTAAACTGAACAGGATGAGGGGTGATCATAGATTATAGATCATGTTTAAATGGTTGTTGTTCACATCACCTGATTTGTTTTTGTTTGGAACATGGTAAATACATGAAGAGACATGCAATAATGGGTGCTTTTGGAAATGGATTGAAGTGTGAACAAATAATAACTGCATGCACTCTCCAGGCTAATGAAAACATGAAAAATATTGAAAATGAAAATGTGAATCTGCGAATGTGAGAATTTGTTGTGCAATTTTGTTGTTTGCACCACTACCATGTGTGTGCACAGATGTGTTGTGAAACGAGAGATTTACGACGGTCACACGGATTTAGCCAGTCAGAGGCTCAGAGGAAAAGATAATTATGGAGTTAGAACGTAATGAACGTGGAGCGGATGAACAATTAAAACCGTTTTTAATATTTGAAAATAATAACCGTGTTCTCGACAATTCAAAAGAAAGTGAATATTTTAAATCGGCTGAAGGGATAATTCCCATTTGAAATTGAAATATAGTCTCGTTTCAAAATGTTTCTTGTGTATCGCAGTTAGCGAAGTACAAATATGGACAATGGATGCGGATGGTCAATGTAAACGGATAGAAGAAACGTACTTCGCTTTCGCTTTTAACCCTTACACCTTACGTGATCCCTCCTTGACCTATTGATAAAAGTACATACAACCGCCCCTCCTCCGTAACCCTTTCAGCCTATTTATTTACATATTTGACCCTCTTTGTCAAAATGAAGTTCCTCCAAGGTAGTTCGGGATCGACTTTCTCCACTCAACAAAAGGTGTGTTTTGAAAATGATATATGATATTATTGTACATAGCTTTTAAAATATGCATAATATCATTAATATCGTTGATACGAGTGATACATTCAATTTATCTTTTGATTCCTCGTTTGTAGCTAATTATAGTGACAATTGGAGTTGGAGTAACGGTTGTTGGGATAATGGCAAGATACCTCCTACGACGTCGTCCTCATCGCCCCTCAAATAGGCTAGGAAGCCGGAGCCCTGCAGCATCTCTAGCACAAGAAAAGACGACGCAAAATCTGTTACGAGAATCTATCATTTTAGACGAGGGTGGAAGTGGTGATGCAGGTAAATTTATAATCCTCAACCTCCATCCATACGCTTTGAATATTACATTTCATTTGTTATGTATGATATAATAATTATATTATATTAACTTAGGTACTAGTATTGGATCCAATTACTCCAAAGCAATGGCATCTGTGTTGACCGGAAGTCCTCGACTTCGTCGATCAGAAAGTCTACGACAACGCTCTTCTTCCGTTTCATCTGTGCTTACCCAAAGTACTCTAATATCTGTAGAACCACATAATAGCAATTTAAACTGCACACAGTTAGGAGTTTTAGGTACAAATTAATCCCTTATTATTATAAAGAATGTTTGGAAAGCAATGGCCTACATTGCATCAAAACTTTAAATTATTGGTAAAAAATTAAAAATTAAACTTTTAGGCTTGGAAACGCTCGAGAAGTCCATCTCATTTTGGGAAGAATCATTGCACATGATTGATGAAAATATTGAAACTGGAGACCAACGTGAAGTATCAACGAAGCAGCAGCTTGTACGAATCTTGGATTTGGCTTACGAGTTGCAAAAGGCAACAGAAGAATTGTACCTGAATGAGGTAATTGTTGCTACTGATAAATACAAATATTTATTGAGTTTAATTTTTTGTTTTAATTTTTAATTATTTGTATAGAATTCTGTAATGTATTCTGAAAAAAGCTATGGCCGCTTGAGATCAGTCAGTTCAGTGGAGTCATTTATGTCAGCAGAGGATTGGTTATCAGATGACGAAGAAATAACGAAAAGTCTTCAGACTGCAGGCTTCTTTGGAGAAGGTGGGGATGCTGAATTTCCTCTGTATGCAGCAGCTCTACGTCTTGTAGAAGCTGGGACCGTGCCATATCGTTCCATGAAAACAGATATGGTTAGTTGTAAAAATGGAGATCAAGAATATTTAGCTAAGCTTCATTGTCTGAGAGGAGCGTTCAGTAGAATAATATCCGACAATGAGAAGAGAGTGTGGATCATGTGCAAAGGGAAAGAAGTTCTCAGTGGAATCTTGTTGAAAGCTGAGAAGGATCCTACAGATTTTCAAGACTCATTAGACAATATGGGTATGGCATGACATACCTACATAATTAATGCGCTGAGGAAGCCCATTTTCGAATACTTTCGAATAGTAAGATGGTTTACTAAGTTTGAATTTTTCCTTATGACAGTTAGTTGGTGCCAAGAGCCATCTAATTGGGCTTTGATAGAATCTGAATTAAAGGACAGAGGCCTTCGAGCTTTAACATTCTATGACATTGTCCTGGATTTTATTTTTCTTGATGCATTTGAAGATCTAGAGGCTCCGCCAGCTTCCGTTTTAGCTGTTACACAAAACCGTTGGTTGTCAAATTCTTTCAAGGTAAATTCTTTCAAATTTTAAATTTTCCAAATGACAATGATTTGATGAGGTTATTTTATATATTTATTTATAAAAATATGCATACTGAACATGAACTCAGGAAACTGCCCTTGGCACAGCCGTGTGGTCAGTTCTAAAAACGAAAAGGAAATGGCTTCGATATCCAGACGGATTCATGGGACATTTCTATGATTTAAGTGAACATATCATGCCAACTCTGGCGTGGGGTTTCCTGGGACCGCCAAGTAGACTCCAGGATTTGTGCAATTATTTTAAGGTATTTTGTTAACTACATAACATTATATCTTCGTATTATTTACCTTTTTTGTGTCTATAAAATTATATATTTGATTTATCAATTGTCGTCCATTTAAATTTCTAGGACAAATTCCTAGAATTTCTGGAAGCTCTTTACTCATTTGAAAAAGTGAGATACACTAGCTTAGATGAGCTGGCAGTGGACGTGCTCAAAAGAATGGAAGAATTACACGCGACATTAATGAAAAGAATGGAAGAAACAGAAAATAACGGAGAGATTTTGGCGGTAGACTACTAAATTAATTCAAATTCAGGCATCAAAGTTCACAACTAGAGTGGTTTATTTACCACCTACTATCGTTCATTTGACTGTCAATTGTCCAAACATTGTTCTAACTACATATATTAAAATTTTCAACCGCTGTTTTTCTATCTTCAACTCTTACATGTAACACTAAATGACCTACGGGTACATATTATGTATAATTCCTACACAAATTGCTGCTTCTATAAATCCAATATTTTTAACAAATTAACAAATGACAACGATCTCAATAAATAAAAGATTAAATAACATGTAGCGCAATTCAACATGTCAGATATATATTATAAAATATCAACCAACGTTAGAGAGTTAAGTTTTGAGTGCTTATAAATGTGAAAAGACTCCGTATTCTGTGTATAAAAATAATTTAGCCCAATTGGCATCTTTTCCTTAGAAGAATAATTCAAATTCAAAGCGCATTAGCATTCCCATTCTTTGCGATGAACAAACACTAATCGAGTTCCAGTATTCTCTCTGATTTTTAATGTTTTCGTTGCTTGTATTTAAGTAAGTCTAAGTTTGAATAATAATAGATTAAGAATTTAACTGATTAATAATTACGTGATATTGTGATATAAACTCGACTTCCATCTAATTGTAATTCTTGTTGTGCTTTGAGTTGTGGCACTGGTGATCGTGGACAAGTGACTTCTATTTATAGATTCATTATACCTGCAAAAATGTTTAATATGAAAGTTATTGTTTAATTATGCTCAAAAACACTATAGTCGTTCATTAAAGTAAAATGCAAATAACTATTGTTACTTCGAACAATATAGTCCACTACTACTTTCTATAGTAGTTTTAACTTTTTGTAGTCGTTCCAAAAATAGTGAATTATAAAATGTAATTTAATTAACGTAGTAAAATAATTTATTTGTTGAAAAGTCGAAGTCATATAATGGTAGAGCTATAAGCTCATAATAACGATTCTTAATATAGCATTTTTGTGCAAGGTGAGTAGTAATTCATTAATATTTGCTGGTACAAAGTGTAAGAAATCGTTGTTCACAATGTTCTCCAAAACATTATATTCTAATTATTATATATTAGTAAAAGTACAGCATACTATTGTTATCCAATTGTTATTAAAACTTTGTTACATGATGTCATGTTGAACGAATCATTACTTTGTCGACTTACTTTTCTTCTCGTGTTTTGAACATTTAACCTAACCGTTACAAATATCTACATAATACTTGCATTATTGAAATAGTCGTACATTAATTACAATAAGATCAAAGTTAAATATCTAAAACTGAATAAAAAATATCACAATAATTTACTTAAACTGCACACATTCAATTGTTAAATACTAACGATATACCTATATGACTGACAATCATTCAAACTTTAAAAACTTTCACGCGTATACATAAATACAAAACTTGTAATAATAATTTGTAATTGTTGCAAAGTTTTCTAGCATTTTAACACGTATCTCGCTATTTAAGGAAATAGTGAGTCGTAAGATGGTGGCGGTTCCTCCAACTTATCACAAGAACCGGATTTCTCTGCAGATGAGGAGAGGGACGATGTTCTCGAACGGCACTGTACCAAGATTTCATAAATGATGACACACACCATGGCGCAGGCTGCTACAATCAGGATAATTATGTGATTTTCGAGCTCCATCTTCCTTTTGTTTTGGTATAAAACTTTCCTGGTTCCAGTAAATGGCAACTTCCAGTAATTATCACCAGAGTGGACCTTCTTTCTTCTACTTAAATGAAATTCAGTTATACTTTTCTGGATAACGTGTATTTTTAACAACGGCAATCCAATGGATTTTTTATTGTAAGTCGCAAAAGCAAGTAGGTGAGTTAAAGGTTAAAAATCGATTCTGAAAAAGGAAGGGCTGCTTTGCACGCACGTGGACATGAACGTTGCATGCAAACAACTTATTCGATGCGTGCTTCGTGGCTTGTGCCTGCCTATCTTCTGAAAGCTAGGGTGTTTGGTGTTTATGGTCTCCTTAAAATTTGGCTGGATTACAATTGTGGCTTAAAAAGAGCTTTTGTGGTTGTTTCACCGAAGAATATGTATTATGTATAGACAACTGAAACTTTCCAATAAAAATTCTGGGTTTTTTTCGTAGTAGGAAGTAGGAATAGAGTTTGCAGAACAAGTACAAGTTATACTAATGCCGGTGTCGGTATCGGTACATGTTATCTCTGAAATAAAATAGTTTTTCCAAGCTTCTTTGGTTGGGTCCTCTCCTTTTTGATCGAGTGTTTATACTATTTTCTACTTTGTCTTGTTTGGCTGATGGTTGATAAAATATCACTAATGAAGGGGAGTTTTTGTTTCCAATATCTGAAAAATAGATTCATACAAAACAAAAATGAGAAACTTGAAATGTTCAATTTTACTTGTACAAAAACGCAAGGTACTTTATAATTAAGATGAATAAAGCAAGGAAATGTTTCGGTATTGACTATTGACAAAGCATTTTCTTTCTCACGGTCAACATAACACACCTACTATTTCGTAAGTTTTTTCATAACGGTACAGCACATTATATAGTATTCATGAAAGCACTGTCTCTACACACGTGTAGCTAACAATTAGCATAGCTTTTACTCACGCAAAGTTTCTATTGATGCATGATACTAGCTAAAATATTATTATGGGGCAGTAGGATAATTTCTTTGAAATAACCAAGTACCTTCAACAACAACCTTGGATATTTCGAAGTAAATATGTGGTGGACAGGACAGAACAGGACAGGACTTGATTGATTTTGAGAGCAAAATATAAAATGTTGCGTCTTGCGTCTGTCTAATGACTGTCAATGAGAGAGTGATTACTCCAGCAAAGAGTTAAAAGGATTGTCCAGTCCAGTCAGTCAGAAGTGAGTAGCTGCCTATTATTATTGCAAATTGATTTGTTGCATGTTGCATGCGTCATATCCTCTTCAATCTGTTCAATTACATTTAATAATCAACTGAGAAACCCATTTTTACGTCACTTAAGTAAAAAGTTGATTACAGCTTAGGTAAGTAACTCTGAGGAAGGAATGTTGATCGAAAATCTACGCTAAAATCCCGAAACAGAAACTAAAAACCGCAAAGTTTTTTTTCATATTGTTACGCACAATGTGTTCCTTCTTTTATGTTTGTCTTGACTCTTGACCTACGTAATGTGATTAATGTGGTCAATGGTTGGGGAAGGAAATTTTCGTCCTATTCACAGCTTAATTATATGTTTATGATAGTTATAGTACGAACCATGTTGAATTTGTATTATAATTTCGCCATGCATGCACAATCTACATGTTTACAATTTGTAAAAACTGTACATTTCCATGATGTAAAATATCGTGGTTTACAAGCGGAAAAAATATTTTTTGCATGCAAGGATGTTTTCACTTTAGTGTAAAGCTTTGTTTCGATTACATTTATAACATTTCTTACTGCACTCACTTATTTTGTATTTGAGTTCCAAATTATGCTGTGTGAGTCAATGCAAAAACCGATGACTTGGCAGAGACCTAAAGTGACCTAGCCAAAAGCAAACAAACCAAACCAGAAAAGATGATACAAAAACACTCAAAATCAGAAAATCATATATCCTCATTCGTCGACCTAGTTAGTTTGTTCAAACACTTAAATATGGACACCAAAAACAATGCGATGAAGGTGTAACTTAAGTGAGCATTTAAGGAAACAACGCTAAAGTTAAAAATCATTTTTCTTGACTTACACGGTTAATTTGCGTTGTGAGAAATGTTTTGTAAAAATGCACTGGTGGAATTGAATGCGGAAGAAATGTCATTTTGAAAGTCCTGAAGGAACCCAGATCTATTTTGCACCAATTATTTGTTTTGCACGGATTTTCCAATTTGCATGTTTCCAATATAACTATGAAATAGGTAGATTGTATGAGGTTTGTTTTTTAGTATGCAGCGATGGGAATTGTTTGGTGGGAATGACAATGACCATGCTAATGACTAATGACAAGACTATAAGACGATATGCTATTATCACATCAACCACTCGGCACTTCTTCTAGCCACTAAAGTATTTACTAAGAAAATGGGTAATACCTGTCTGTCATAACATAACTATCATTTATAGGCTGTCATTGAATAATTGAAAGTGCCAGCGGCTAAATTCCTTTAGAGAGTAGAACGCTTTTTATGGAGAAATGTAAAGCCAGAAGAGGTGCAGGTGCAATACACAAGTTTGTAAAATTGAATCTGAATAAGGACAATTTGGTGACGATTATATCATTCGAAATGTAAAATGTCTGAAGACAAGCGACTATACTAAAAGGTTCAAACAGAATGTAATGTATGAACTTATACTTTCAGACACATTTTCATGTTTGAAAAATATTTTTGTTTTTAAGCGAATTGCATACCTGCCTTTTCTTTGTCGTATTTAACTTTGCAAAAGGAAAATCCGATATTTTTTGCTATTTGCCAGGATTTTCACAAACACAGCACGTGAATAATTCACTGTTCAACACTTGACTTAAGTGAGACCGTCTTAGCCGTTAATATAAACATCGTTAAACTTTTTGGAACTTTTTCGCCAGTCTTATTTCTTTGTTTCACAAATTGAACTCCTATTTTACGTTCTTATCTAACTGCAATGTGTTTTCTTGTGAGCAATGAAGGAAACATGCGAAGAGGAACTAAGGCTTACGCTGCGTTATGACGCTCTTTTGCATCATGTGCAAATGTGCAATACGCGTAGCGCTATAAGAACGGATTGAGAGAAGACATGTGTTAGAAATCGAGCCATATTTTTCATAGTTTAAATGTAAAAAGAGCACTTAGTTTCAAGTCTGTATCAAGTTTTGCTATTAGAAATTAACTGTGTGCGAGATGTTAGAAATGAGTCATTTTTGACAGGGACGTGTATTAATAC
>JAQFYG010002646.1:0-14200 GCA_034694325.1 Entomobrya corticalis
TAGGATGGCGAAAAGGTTCTTAAAAATAAGTAGATGCGTAGAGGTTTCATAAAGATTTTCGCAGCTTAGATCAAGAACCGGCCGGATAAATTAAATTTGTACTTATGGTATGGTGAGATTGGATTCGTTTCGTACATTGTGTTGTGTATAAGATTTTGTCCAAAGCTAAACGTGCAACTTATCTAGATAAATGAGAATAATTTAGCAAAAACGGAGTGTCAAGTGTTCAATATATATCGAATATGTCCAGTTTGAAAATGAAAAAGTGCAAGATGCAAAAAATAATACATACAATTACAAACTCAAACTGTATCCACTACTTTTTCGTAGTAAATATGAAAAATAGGATGGTATACCAACCGTTTTAGCTAAACCGGCCATCTTCTTCTGGTAATCGACAGCAGTGAAACCTCCACGCATCAGTTTATTACGAAGCACTATACATTTTCATATACAAACAATGTAAAGGAAATGTACGTTGTACGTATATGCTCATGCTGTAATAAAAACATTTTTATACTTTACCTTTTTCAGTTGGTGACTTGGTGAGTTGGTTCTTGTTCTCTAAAACGACGAGCAACAGTCGTACAACTTATACTATCACAAAGCAAAAATTATGGATATTCTGTTCGACTCTTCACATTTCACATTCACAAATAGCTTTTTTCATGACCATTGACCAATATGACCATAGAAAACAAACTTTTAATTTACTTTGTATGAGTGTTCGCTCACTTCTCTGTTGGTTCCTGATCTAAAAAACGTATTTACTTGCAGAAAATGTTAATAAACCACAGAGAAACGTACATTTAATGAAATAATACGTTTACTGACCGAGTGGAGAGAGAGGGGCATACGTGAAAATTCAAAGCAAAATGAAGGTCGTGAGCTTTTAATGTATTAAATATTATATCAACAACATTAGGTGTTAGAACAAGGGCATTTATCGTGTCGTGTGGATAGGATAGAAAAAAATGTAGAGACCTGCCTTCGGATTATTTAATGCAAAACAATAATTGAAGTGAATGAGAGAAGCCGAACTGGGTATGGTATATGTGCGAGTAAGGAAAAGGAAATATGCAAATGTTGCAAAGTTGAGCCTACTGGCTGACTGACTGTATCAATAATTGTCTGTTGTGTCGATTTGGGGCTATTCTTCACAGCAGGCTCAGAGGTAACTATTTATGAACTAATATGAAGTCAAACAGCAACAACAGCAGAAAGTTGACGATATTTCTTTTTAGCTAGCATAGTTTGTCGGGTATTTTCTGTTGAATGAAGCCGTCTAGCTGTAGTGTGTTCTGCTGTTGCAGAGATGTCGACCAAGAAGAGAAGAGAGTAGAATGGGTTCTGTTCTAGGTCTACACACAAACACTAAACAAAGCCAGTTTCTCAGAAATAGGGCTGGCAAAGACTGGCAGTACCTTATACTTACTACTTGGTTGGATAGTATTACACCTTAGCTTAGATGCGATAATGTGCAATACCAGTTGATGTGGACTTATAGACTGGATATTGGAGGCTAGGAACAAATGTTAGAAGACGTTTGCTATCGTTGAAAGCTAGAAGAAAATACGGCTGGAGTCTCCAGCCTGGAGAAACGAAGGCTGGCAATTTTATTTGGTAGTAAATGGAAAATTTGCTAGGATTTATTGGGTTAAGTGTTGATTGTTGGGGCAATGTGTCTTTGCTTGCACTACTGTGTTTTCTGTAGTCTGTCTGCAAACTGCAAGTAGTGCATAGTGTTTCCTCAAGATCGAAAACGAGAAAAACGCTGAACGTATTACATTACGTAATCGTAATACTATATATCCAATTACTTTTAGCTTTCGTTTGGGGGGAATGTGAGACAACCAAAATTCTGTTATCAAACATTCTTCTCAATATCAATATTTGATCTTCAGGATCTGTCAAACATGTTTGCCCTACAAAAGTCATGAATGAAAAGATGTTTTCTTTTATAAATGTCTATGAATTGCAATAAAAAAGAATGAAATAAGATCTATTAAACTGATACTGAACCATGCATGCCGAGACAATTTCAAGCCGAGCCCTTTCCTAATACTTGACCTTGTACACCGGCTTGGTGACACATACAATCGCCTTCTCACTGAAACTGAAACTCAAAGTAAGGTAGAATTTACACTATTTACTATTGATACTCATCATTTGCCCGTAACATGAGTCAATGCGTGAACTACATATACATAGGTACTGAAATCGTATCCCCATGTTTCAAGTTCATGTAATATAATCCCAAAATAAGACATGAAAGGAAACTAAAAGATAAAAACATAGCCATTTATGTATAGCACCGGCATTTATTGTCCAGAGGAAAATACCATATAATTCTCAATGCAATGCAAAAATTGCAATAAATAATGCTATTATGCATGGGGATATTTGATACTTTCTTTTTCTTGAAATTCGCTTATTTCTTCATATTTGTATTCATATTACACACAACAAACCCGGTATTCTGGGTATTCTTTACATTTTCGTATGAGCCCAAAATCGAGTCATCTGCTTACTTCTGCAGTTGCAAACAAAACTTTTAATGCATACAAATATCTACCGAAATGTATAGGTAATCAAGGTTAATTTATTTTGATTTTTAGCTCCATATCGCGGAAACCGTATATATTAAGCCGAATGAAGATGAAATGAACAAATTCAAAATACTGTTAAAAATTGAGATTAAAATTAATCCTTTATTGCAAGCGCTAATGTACATCCATAATATTAGGTTGTCGTTGTCACACAAAAATATTATGCTCAACTCAGCTACAATACATGGAGAACAACGCTTGCTATTTTTGAAACACTTGAAAGGACAAGAAACAGCAACATCTTATAGTAAGTTTTCGCAATTCACACAATAAATCATCATCAGTTAACTCTTTTCTTACTGGGCTTCGTAATAAGAAACATCATACACCTCACACTGACTAGATTATCCAATACCTGGTGAAACTAACTAGGTATTTTAGAAATGCCATCGTTATGATTTAACTGGTGGTGGTATACCCCATTGAAATCATTATTATTATTATAATTGTTAGGTGGAGTTACCAATTTGGTTGGAATACATTCAACAATAAGCAAAGGTAGTGAAAATCATAATGAAAATTACAAAAAATCAGTATGACACAAAATTTACAGAAAATAATATTCTTTTTTAAGATTATGCTACACATGGTATTATGTTATTCCACACTGTACTGAAATATAAACGGTATAGATGTATATATACCTAAATAATAAAAATTGGTACTCCTTTATCTAATTAATATCGATAATTAAATAATACATATTATTTGATGATATAAAAATTCCATTTTGTCCTTAATTTAATTACCTATTTAAAGCAACATAGCCACACAGTTGGTTTCTAGTTAATTAAGTATATACTTTACATTCCTGCGGTTTTCGTAGTTGTGATCCAAAAAATAACCTGCTTTGTGTAATATATAGGTAGTTTTGTTTGTTTAATTAATTATCAATAATTATCTGTATGGTACTTTTACTGGTCTTAAGACGCCGCTTTTGCAGTTTCTGCAGAGGTAGCTTTTAGTGGAGAATGATTAGAACTGTCATTGGCTCCCTTGATATTTTTCGGTGAGCTGTTGTTTTCTTCACTATCAGAAAATTCGCTGACGGATTCCGACGAACTTCTTGCATCCTCTATCTGTAGAAGTGAAAATAAAAAATTAGAATTATACAGAGTAAATCCAGTGAGTGATTTATCACAGGAAATGGTCAACAAATTAATTAAAATGACAATTATCTAAACGCTTGTACCTTTCCTGAGACTACAGCCTTTACAGCAACTTTCAGAATATAATAAGTCCAGAAGGCATGAAGAACTAGCAATATCATTAGCATACTATTGAAGATATAGTAAGCAGGAAACATTGGAACAATTTTTGGAGCCTCGATAAGTGTACTAGAATTAAGAAAAAAGTTTTCATTATTAATGTAACACAAGAACACAAATATTATAGTCTTAAAAATTAACACTTTATAATGTTGTAATTATAAATACTTGCCTATTAAGAACGTATAATGGATAAACTCCTAGTCTAGTCGCAATCCACAGCAAAGTAAAGATAGCAAATATCACATCTCCAAGTTTGTCATATTTGGCATACTTACTCATTTTGGCAGCCTTCATGCGGAAAATAAAAAAAATTACATTGAACACATTCTTCACAAACTCATTTTTCTTTCACCAGCCACAATAATAGTGTAACAAATATTTTAAAGTTTAAAAAGTTTTATAAGGTTTTTTACCTCAAGAAAGACGTCAGCACAATCATGAATAATTAAGATGAGAGTTCCTATTCTTGTAAAGTTACACACCCAAGAGAAACCCATTAACGAAATAGTGGTCAAATGATGCACAAACATTTGCCAGAAATCCTTTCTTTTTGCATCAAATGCTTGTGTGATAAGCAAGCTCCAGTAAAATCCAGCGCCAAAGACATAGTACCACCACACGTCATCAGGAATACTCTGTGAGAAAATAGTTTTTTTACTTCAATAAGCATTAAGAAAATAAAAATAATTTTGTCATTGGCAGAAAAGCGGGAGGTGATACTTACATGATGAGGAAAATCGTACCAACAATGATTGATATCCCAGAACCAAGGTTTGTCCCACATGACATAGAGACCAATACTGAAGGACGCTGTATAGCAAACCCATCGCCAGCTGATAGAAAAGGGAATGACAGGATGTCAAAATTAAAATTGAAACAGAAATTTCTACTTCCAGATACTCTTGCTGAATATTTTATCGAAAACAATGATAATTGTTGATACACATACCCACACTCGCTGAATTTTGCCAAAGTTGTATGCTTATCTTTGGCTAGCCGTTTTCTCATCCATCGCTCTATTTGACGTACCTCCATATCAGTTCTTTTTGCGAGGGCTTCCATCTCCTTGTAAGATAGTTTTGACCTCGTCTTCCTATAGGCTTTCTCCAGTTCGTCATTATGTGTTAAGGTGGCGAATGTTTTGTTTGATTTTCTTAGCCCCAGCCATTGGCCCCATGGAACTAAAATCAATCTGGAATATAGAAAAATCACTAGCTTTAGCATGTTCTTTTAAAATTTGTGTAGTACGTTTTGCCATTGTTATACAAATTTTATAGACATAGTCAGTACCTTTCCACCACAACACGTAAACATATCAAACAAAGGGCTGCTGGAATGGGATAAAGCAGATCACCGTAATTTGCATACTTGGTTTTTTCATTTGGTTCAATGTCTTTCCATCCGATTCCAGGAGGGAGCCAGACATCCGGATTCCAAAACCAATCCAAGAATGATCTGAGTATCGTCATCATAACTAATTGGGTTGGTTAGCTAGCACTAGCAGAATGGTAAAACTCCAGTAAAGTTTGGTGATCACATATGATCAGTTAAATTTATCTGTGGGGGTAAATCTAGATATTCGAAAGGGCGTGATGCGCTCAGTGGTTCAGCTTCCCACTTGTCTAAAAAAATAGAAAATGTTTTAATTAGTAAAAAATATTTTTGAATCAAGACGCTTATTCGAGATCAATAAAATAAATAAAATACGGTATAAACTAACAAAATGTGCACGGCAAGCAAGGCGTGTCGCTCTTGCAGTGTTGGTGGATAAGCCTAATTTAATAAATATTTATCTTTCCATTTTAATCAGCAGACACGCAACGACGCAACTAAACTCAAAATGACTCAGCACGCTGACAGCTGCTAACAGCTGTCCGCTGGAAAAACAAGGATATTTTATTTTAATTGTGAATGGCGAATACTCATTAGTACATTGCCAATGATTACACTACCTATTTTTTATTGCCAATTTAAGTTTAGTAATTCATTTATGTTTATACTGCTTCAAAAGATCGACTTCTAATGTTCTAATTGACCATTTACAATTTATACACTTGAAGTATTTAATGATTTCAGGATATTAAACTAAAACCCAATGTTATTTTTTTCCCTACTTCACTAATTCACCGACAAAGGATCTTCCTTTCCCAATCAATGTTCTCGAGATTGTAGGTTCTTAGCTAACAACCCAACTATTATAATATAAGCATTTAGCATTATTACCAATACTTTATACCTACCAATATGCCCTATTCTCGAGTCTGACTTTGTTAATCACGTATTCACCTTTAACTTTTATCATAGGAAAGAAGCCTGTAATTTACTAATGAATAATCATTTAATCTTATCACAAGACCGAACAGTCATTTTAAAACATTTTGATGATTAAAAAAGCTGACTAAACATGCATTTAAACGAAATCAATATCGTAAATCCCATACACAAAACACATGCATGTCATTTTAGTCATTGCAAATTGAAATTGATTGATCTTGTTATACTTTTTTAATGAAGTCAAGGCTTATTTATACACACAAAGTAAAACACATCGCACCGTTTGACCGTATTTACTTTAATAGAGGGTTATATTTAAGTTAGGTACATATTTTATTTTTTCCAAACTATATTTATCAAAACAGAAGGAATTTTACTTGGCTTGTGGGAGTTGCTGAAGTTGATGATGATTAGATGATTTTTTATTATGATTACGTTATCTATGTTTAATGTTTATATTATAACATAACATGAGTAACGTACGACAACCTATAAAACTCTAGAAGAAAAAACACTGTTTGACTGATCAACAAGAACGAGAGCACACTGCACAAACAACGGAATAAGAAGGAAAAAACTGCCGGGCTGATCCCACCCACTGCAACTCATACGCTGTTCAATGTGAACTGAATAACCAGCATAAAATCTACCATCTATGTTCGTTCGTCTGGCAAAAGTCTGTTCTTCTTTACTCCCTTTTTTGTGCCCAAAATCCACTTGGAATTGGAATACAAGTCAAGTAGCTCGTTTAGCACGTTTAAGTTTCAAGTTGGAATGTTGCAAAGAGAGAGCAGCAAACAACAGCATGCTATTATGCAATGAATTGCAATAAAGGTAGCACAAGCACACACCTATAAATAATGCTATTTCACTGGAGGATACAGGATACAAAAACCACTTAAATAAATGAAAGGGTTATATAATAACTAGTCAGTCGAGTTGTCGACTCAACCGTATTGGTTTTCGGGTTACGTTTACTTTATGTAACTTCATAAAAAACTTAAACTTGGTTTTATAGAATAAACTTTTTGCAGATGTGTCATAGTCATGAGATTAATCAGACACAAACACGGTACAAGTGGTACGAAACTCTACTGAAATGATGAGGATGATGATGAGTAAGCTCTGTTCACAATCACAAGTTTCAGGTATGAAGAAAAAGTAGATTCGCGTAGTAAACCAAACTGTCGATATTGATTAATATTTTATGATGATGGCATGTTAGTTTTAATGTGTTGGATTGAGACCGAGAAGACGTAAAAATAAATGAAAGGGTAGATGGTGAACCAAACAATGAAATGACAAGTAATCAAACCACACTTTTTAATATCTGTTGTGATGTGTTTGGTGGTGGTGGTATGATCGATTCTATATGAATAATCCGCAAAAATGTTGAATGAATGCGATGTTTGATTTGTTTGATTGATATGAGGGGTAAAATGAAGTGTGGCTTGTGCCCACTCGTTATTCAATAAAATTACTGTAAAATGTCTTCATGTTATATTGATATTAAGAAGAATGTTTTTATCTACATGAAAGCAAAAACTGCAATCTACCAGCAACGTTTATTGAATGCTATCTGCTATATCTGCTATCTCTCCTTTTTTGCGGGTTGTAGCTTACGGGGTCGCTTAATTAATCTTCTTTGCTGATTTAATTATCATAAAGAATATGCGTAAAGGAAGATAACTGTTTTTAATGAATACTTTTTATGCATTAATCAAATTCAAAGCGCAGAAAATAAATGAATCGAAAAAAGTCGCATTTGCTTTGTTTACTGAGTAAATACCTTATATAATATTGAGTTGAGTAGAATATATGTTTTTAAAATACTAAAATACTGACTGTATTAAGCTGTTATGTAAGTGCAGCAAATTTTTAGTTGGTCAAGAATCAAGACAATATAGAAAAATAATAATGTAGAAAAAAAGAAAGGACGTGTGTTTAAATTTTTATGCTTACTTTACTTGTGCAATGAGAGATTTATAAAATGACCGGTTTAGGGAGTTGTTGGAATTGTGTAAGGTGTAAAAGGCAGAGACGTGTTCTGACAAAGGTGAAACTACCTAAGTTTTAGTAGGTACATTATATTCATGAATCATGAAACTGGCTTTAAATAATGTGTGCTTTTATTCCATTCATACATGTAAGCATACAAACTAATAGCAAGGTATACTAAAAGAATGATGCATGGATAGGTATATGCATAAATAAAAAATATAATCATAAAAAATGTTTGCATTAGTTAGTTGCGATTGCGATTGGAGGTTCTTGGAGTATGGAACGGCAGTGATGATAGTTACATACAGTTGATGTTCGCTGTAAAAAGCAATGCTGATGATGATGCATGCAAAAACATAGAGAAGAATACGTACGAAAGAGAGCATCGAATACCTCTCTCTATTAAAGAAGATGGGAACAGAAAAACATCGCACACATGTGAATTCATGGGAATTTTGATGTAAAAGCATACACGTTACACGACTTACACCTTACACGTTCTGTTGTGTTGAGTACAATGGTGAAGGAATGAGTTATGAAAATTTGTTAAATTTAAATTTAAAAAATCTTTTAGTATTCTAATTATCTGTCTTCAATTTGAAGGAAAAAAATCATCATATTTTTATCTTTCAGACAAGTAAAACTAATCTCGTAGATACATATTATTATACACAAAATATATACAGGAAAATTTGTAACAGTGGAATTGCGTGGTTTGTCTGTGAAACAGCTTGTATCGTTGTATCCGGCGAAAACACGTGCTATGGCATACCACATAATGTCACTAAGAATATTATAAACGTGTAAAGATTTACGTTTTAAAGTTAAAGACCCGCAATTAAACGAAAGATGTCGCTATAAATTACAACATAGGATCTAAAAAATATGCCAATGCAACTGCGGACCTTTCTTTCACAATCGATAGTTTGCAATTTGCAAGAAGAAAGCTGTAAATCTGCGGTCACTCCTTTCCCCACATCATTCTCGATCTCGGCTCTTGTGAAATCGAAAAGAACTATTCCTATTATCTGTTCGACTCAGTTGGTTACGACAATTTAATTAGAAAAAGAACTTGGTTTATGGTTCTAATTCGTAATTGGTGCTATCACCACTGACCACTACTTCCAGCAGCTTTCAATTAATCAACTTTTTGTTAAACTTGCATTATCATATTTCAAAATGACTTTAAGAAGTAACGGCAATGCAGATTATCTGGATGTGAACTACTGGAACAGCAGATATGAACAGGAAGAGGAATTCGATTGGTGCAAGGATTATCAACTTTTAAAACCACTGCTCAATCAAAGTGTCAACCGTAATGACTCTATTTTAATGCTAGGTATGTATTCAAGAAAAATTCAGACAAAAATATTTATTTGCATGAAAGGAAATCTTACAATCTTGTTAGTTTACAGCTATAAGTTGTTGCACGTAGCTAAAATTGGCATAGATAATCAGTATTATTTTAAGTATCCTTTAAAATTCAAACAAAGTTCATGCTTTATCATTTAAGCTAGAGTTTGCTTTTGGTTTATGTGGATAATATATCATGGGAACTTTGTTTACGTTGAGCTGGAAGACTCAAATAGCATTGACATTGAGAGACAAAAGAGGAAGTTGGAATCATATTAAAAACAGTCAAGTGGTAAGTGGAGTGATGTATTGCAGCAAGCCATTTTATCATTTTTGAACAAATAAACTGCCACTGAAGACTCAATAATGTCCCACATAAAAATCATGCATTTAAACTGTGTAAATATAAAAACAGTTCCTGTACATGAAATCTAAACAGTTTTAATAAATATAAATAAACATGATATGCATTCAGCATTGTAGAGGAAAATTATTTTGCACAAGGAATCGTGTTGCTGTAAATTCCATGCTTTTTGTTTTGACCTTCATCGTTGACGACGAGCATATAATTCCGTTGAGGGTTGTGAGAGAATTTAATCATTACATATGTATTGCATTATACGACCAAAGCGTAACTATTTTTTCAGATTAGATAACTCATAAGAACGATAAACAAAAGTTTCAATTTATTTAACATTGAGAGAAATTCATTATGAATATTGTAATTTACAATTATTTTTATGCATCTTAGTTTTTATTATGGCTGTCGTTTTGTTTTTAATGCAATTTAGGATGTGGGAACAGCAGCCTCAGCAGTAGTATGTACGAGGACGGATATCATTCCATTTGTAACATTGACTTTTCCGCAACTGTGATAGAAAACATGTCCAAAGAACTTCCCCAAATGTCTTGGATGGTCATGGATATGCTGAACTTGGAGTTTCCAGCAAGAACTTTTGATGTTGTAATCGAAAAGGCTACCTTGGATTGCCTCTTTGTAAAAGAGAAAAGTCCATGGGTAACGTCAGAAGAGGTGTCCACTGACATGGATAAAGTTCTTGGAGGCGTTTCACGCGTCTTAAAACAGCCAAACGGCAAGTTCATTTCCATCACGTTTGCGCAACCCCATTTTAGGCGTAGATTCTATGAAAAATTTTGGGAATCTTGTAAGATTGAAACATTTGGAACTGGCTTCCATTATTATTTTTATACTATGACCGGTGCTAAAAATGATCTTATTGTGATTTAATCATATAAAATATTATACATTTTAGTAATTTTAAATTTTGACGAAAATAAAATAAAAATTTTCTATTTTTCTAAAAAGGTGATTTTATTTTTATATGACACTTAATCGGGCGTGTTTTTTTGTAATTTGCAATCATTTTAGCTATTAAGCATCAGAAAATGTACATACCTATGATGTGGCATCATAATTGCATATATCATTACAGTTTTCATTAATACAAAATTGCATATTTTCCCAGCAATTATTCTTTACCATTAGATTTACAAACATACATACGACATATACAATGTGACGATTACGCTTAATCCAGAATTCACGATTTTCTCACAATTTTCTCATTTATTCTCTTTTTCATACAAACTTTTAAAATGTTTAAGGTTAAAAGTATCATTAAAACTAAAATTTTTCCTATAAGAAATCCGTAACGAAAATACACCGGGATCCGTCTCCTTGTTTAACCAAACATAAATCTCCTGTGTCCAAATAAGACACATCAAAAAATGGAGAATCAGTCTGATTATTTGGTGGCGAAAGACATTCTAAAGACAGAACTCTCCTATTTGGCATGCTGAACATTACAGCAGATGAATCCTGAATGCGTCTACGCGTTCCTCCCCCACCGTTGTTTTGTGGATGCTGGAACCTTGGACGCTTTCTGTACAATCTCGGCTGTTTGTACTCTTCTGCAGATGTGGTTGGTCTGTTATTTCGTAGATCTGCAGTAGACATTGGCGGCAGCTCTTCGATAAGATCCAAGTCATTCATTGACAAACTAGTCAACTGCTGTGACACCGCAGGCGGAAGTGGTGGAGGCGCCACTATTCCTGGCCCTACCAACTGTCTTTCCCTCACGCCATTTCGGACAGCGACTGTGGCCCCTTTTGTGACTTTACTTTTGGCGGAGAAATTTGACTCTACTGCAAACTGGCTGTTATTCAAACAACGGGACGTTGAAGGAATGTTGATCCCAGCGCTGGTGGCTGCAGCGACCATGGCTGCCGCTGAGGTTGATGGCTGGGGATTGTGAATATTTGCCAAAAATGGCTGTTGAAAATGATTGTTGTTGCTGATATTGTGATGGCTTGATGATGATTGTTGCGGGGCTGCTACTGCAGAAGTGCTTGTTGAGGGGGTTTGGCCCTTGTGCATCACGTAAGTTGCCTGGCTGTAAGGAACCGGCGGGGTGGAATACGACATTGGCAGCCCAGTTGTCGTTGTGTGAAATTCAAAGTCGTCATTTGCTACAGTTGTAACTGAGGCGCATCGTAAATGATAAGATTGTCTGCTTTCATCGTCCTCATCTCCTGTGAAGGCCTAAATACAAGAAAATGTAAGAAATTTAGTAAACAGGAGCATAATTCAGTATGGTAATCCTTTTAAATCTGTAAAAAGAAGGCATAAATAGGTAGTATCTCCATTAGATTTCGCCAATTTACTCAATTTGAAAAATTAAAGCAATTTCAGCTGAAATTGGTTAAAATAAAAAGTAGTTCTTGCTTTCGCTGTCTATTGACTGCGCATTACCCACTTCTTTCTCCTTTTAATTTTCAAAAAAATACGTATTTTGTATTTGCATTGTAAATTGTATTTAGTAGTCATTCTATTTTACCTTATCAAAACTGGCAAAGCTATCAAAGTCATTCGTGAGAGATACGTAAATGTTACTGGGATGCTCGGACAGCGTTGTATCTGAAAATAAATTGCAAAAATTATATATAGGTGTAATTTTGCATGCATTTACACGGATAACATATTTTAATGATTCTACAATCAACTGAGTTAATAGACCACTTCCTTTTAATAAAAAGAATGATTCAAAACTTGTGAGCTGAGTTAGCATACTATATTACAATATGTATATATTTTAAGATTATGTATTTTTGTTATTGAAGTTAGTATAGTTTTGTACGCACCAGTATTATTATCAACGAGTTGTTGCAAAATACCTCTACTCAAATTTGGTTTGCCTCCTTTATGATGATTTGAAGCTGCTGCAGCCGTGAGACTTGCAAATAGTGAGCCATTTGTGATGGGAAATTTGTTCGTTTTGAAGTCGACTTGTTGAGGCTGGCCTATGGGAAGACCGGATGAAGTGATCATTATCGGCCCAGCGTTCCTGCTGTTATTTAGCTGGTATTGCTGATGGAGAAGCTGTGGAAGTTGCTGACGAGAAAAATTTTTCGGCTTCACGTCCGAAGTCGTCAAGGTCATGTTCACATCTGTCATATTTGTCAAATTTGGCTGGTAGTGGGTTTGCATTACAGACTTTTTCGCGCATTTCTTGGACCGGTTAAATATCCAACTGGGAACGATTGCATCGACGGTGAGTAGGATGAGGAGGGTGATCAATCCTTCGGTTACATTGCACCATAGCAGTATATTCGTGATTGGCCAATTTAGGGTAAAAGGAATATCTTCCGCGTGAGTTAATGTGTATCTGGAAAACAATGTGGCCACCTAAAAATAATGAAAAAGTCACGATTTCAATATTTTGTATAATTAGAGTTTATCAGACATTATTATTCTGTTATACTTCTAAGAATCAAACTGTTTTCACTTTCTTTTAATTTTTATTATAAACCAAATAAACCAAGAAAGTTCATTTTAATGCTACTCCTCCCCATTAATTTTTTATGTAACAGCTTATTCGAGTCTGCGTGTCAGCAATGATAAAAAAGATGACACAAGTTTAGAACAAGTTGGTTGGTAAAAAAATTACGTGAGAAATTGTGGGGAGCTTCACACAAGTCGTCATGCTGCTCTGCTTCTTCTTATTGCTCTTATTTTTTGTTGCATTTTAAATATTAAATATATTACACAAACAACCAGACAACTAAGAACTATCATGTTTCACTTTTGACTTTGTGTTTTTACAAATGCAATTTGGGCAATTGATTTTATGAGAATTTAAAAGAACAAATTATGATATTACAATTTACACGAAAACAACAGAGTAAGCAGTTTGCATTTTGTTGTGGCTTTTTCCCGCATGCATGCAAGGTTTTCTATAAATTGCTTGCATTTTGCATGCAAGATTATGGCATCTTTCTTGGTACGATAAAATTTCATTTAAAGGGAAATTTTTATTGCATTTATATTTTAATCCCTACAAAAACCTATATCAGTGCTTACCACCACCGCAAATCGAATCGAATAGTTTTAAAGGTTCTGATAAAAGATTTTTTCGAAAACTATTAAATTGATAGGTATAAATACGTAATACAAAACAGAAAAAACAATGAAAAGTGTACTATTATATTGGCGTGATGTTGGTATCGCTTTTTTATAATTAAGGAGGGTCATTCCTATCATAATATTATCATACTAGATGAAATGCCCGTCACAAAAAGACGGGCTCTAGAAAAGAACTGTTTTAGCAGAAAAATAGTTTTCTCATAAATACAAAGATTTGTTTATATTTTCATCGATTCAATCAAATTTTA